>CAUYQV010140450.1:0-81967 GCA_963574575.1 Galagoides demidoff
CTCCAACTCCTGGGCTCAAGCGAGTCTCCTGCCTCCACCTCCCAAGTAGCTGGGACCACAGGCGCCCGCCACAATGCCTGGCCATTTTTTGGTTGCAGCCATCATTGTTGTTTGGTGGGCCCGGGCTGGGGATTCGAACCCACCACCTTAGGTGTACGTGGCTGGCACCTTAGCTGATTGTGCCACAGGCCCCAAGCCGCTTCTTTAGATTTTTAACATGTACAATTATATTAGCTGTTGGTAATAATAGGTTTATGTCTTCCTTTTCAAATCTTATCTATTTTCTTAGCACATTTACCTAAATAGATTTCATGTCCACTATTTCTTATCCCATTTAAATTAATGAAATCATTGATACATTTTAATTAGATCTATCATTTGTTTTCATTTGTCCTGCCTATTTTTCCTTTCTTCCTTGTTTTCTTTTGGAGTTATTTACTATTTGTTAATTATTCTATTGTAATTTAGTTCTATTGACTTCTGCTATTCTTTCACTGCTTGTCCTAGAGATGCCAGGTACACCTCAGATTTATCCAAGTTGCTGTCTGAAACACTAACTTTACCTTTGACAATGTAAAGACATTAGATGCATGAGCACCAGTGACCTTTTGTGTATGTAAACTCTGTATATTTTAAACTCTATAAATGTTATTAATATCATTTGTTAAAGTTAGCATTCACTTAGATTTTCCCACATATTTATTTTATGTTGCTGGGGTTATTTTAGTTCAATTCTTCTTGAATATACAATTCCATCTGAGATCCATTTTCTTCTACCTAGTAACTAGAATTTCTTTTAGTTCAGATCTGCTACTGGTGAAGTCTCTCAATTTGTTTTATTTAAAAGTTTTTATTTTATCTCCATTTTTAAAGGATATTTTCACTAGGTATAGAATTCTAGAAATTTTGGGTTGATTTCTTTTGTTTTCTTTTATTTAAACATGTTATTGTATTTTCCTCTGGTTTTTTTTTTACCTTTTTCTGTTCAGAGGAGTTGAATGTCTAACTATTTCTTTTGTAATTTTTTTCTTCATATCCTTTCTAAGATTTTTTTTTCTGTTGTATTTGAACAGTTCATCTAGATGTGATTTTTTTTTTTAATCCTTTGGGGGATCATGGTGCTTCTTGAATATGTGTCTTAATGCTTTGCTTCAATTTGGGAAAATTCTAAGCTATTTGATCATGAATCTCACATCCCTTTCTCTCATTGTTCTTTTTAGGACTGACTTCTGATCTGCTAGACCTGCTCACACTATCCTCTATGTTTTTAACCCTTTATTTTATATTCTTTTTATTCTCCATTGTTAAGTTTGGGTATTTTCCTCTGATCTATCTTTTGCTTTACTAGTTGATCCTTTAGTTGTGTATAATATGCTGTTACCCTCCCTGAGTTGTTACTTTCCATATAGTTCATTTTTTAATAGTTTCCAGATCTTTGGCAAACTTCTCAGTAATACATTTCCTCAATAAGTATATCACACATAGCTATTCTAAAGTCTTTACTTACAGTTAAGAATGTTTTACTCTGTAGTCTGTTCTCATCCCTATACCTTCCTGTATGTCTGCTCATGTGCCTGGTTATTTTGATTAAGTGCTAAATATTGTTTCTTCAATATTATAGTGATAAGTTTGGCCCTATGCTGATGTTGTCTTCTTCTAGATATATCTTATGATGACTTTTGGCACGCAGCTATGCACACTAACAGTATGGTCTTATCTTACTCTATTTTCAAATATTTAGATGATATAAATCTGTGCTTCAATCCTTTTGAGATGTTGTCTACTTCTGGTTAATCCTCATCCCTATAGCCCTTAGTCCTAGAGATCTTTAGGATTGGTAATGTCAGTGTTGCTAAGACCAGCACAACCAATAGCTTCCTTTTCTAGTGTTCATCCTCCTATCATTACAAAACTGTCTATGAACATCACTTACAATCATCCTGGCTGCTAAACTACCTGCTCAAAAATGGCAGATGTTACTTGAGAAAGGTGGTCCTAAATGCAATATTATTCTTTCTAAGTATCTGTCTTCTTCAAAATCTTGATCCTGTAATTTTTCCATGTCTATTGACTTTCCAATGACTATAAGTAATTTTTAAAAAAAAGTATTTTTTCATGTCTTCCCAGTTGTGCTCAGTAGGAGGCTATCAAGATTACCTAGTTCTTCCTTATTTATCCATGCCAAACAGCCCTCTCTAAACTCTGACACACTAAACTGTATGTAAGTGTATCAGTATGTAAACAGTCAAATAAATATTTGCCTGTACTTTCTTTGGAACTTGGCCATTTATTCGACCATTTTACTATTTTGCAAAGTATTTCAAGAGCTCCTTTTAGACTGATGCTTTTTCTTTATTTATTGTTTCAGGTTAATTGCAAGTACAAAGAATTAGGTTACAATATTTGCATTTGTTAGGTAAAGTCCTCTTATAATCGTGTCCTGCCCCCAAGAGGTGTGCCATACACTCTAAAATTATGCCTATTAAATGGGAACATCCCCATTCCACTCCCTCCTCCCCTCTCCCAGCCCCTTCATTCCCTCACCCCCCACCTTGAATTAATTTGAGTTTTTCTCTTACATAGGTGTGTAATAGATCATCTACTGGCTTCATATTAGAATTGAGTACATTGGATTCTTGCTTCTTCATTCTTATGGTACTTCACTAAGAAGAATGTATGCTAAGTCCACCCAGGTTAATATAAAAGATGTAAAGTTTCCATCTTTTTAATGGCTGAATAATATTCTATGGTATAGATATACCACAGCATGTTAATCCATTCCTAGGTTGGTGGGCATTTAGATTGTTTCCACAATTTGACAATTGCAAATTAAGCTGCAATAAAGTCTGTTGCAAATGTCCTTATGATAAAAGGATTTTTTTCCTTCTCAGTAGATGCCTAGTAATCAGATTGCAGGATCAAATGGGAGGTCTAGTTTGAATTCTTAAGGATTCTCCATACTTCCTTCCAAGAAGGTTATATTAGTTTGAAGTCCTACCAATAGTGTAAAAATGTTCCCTTCTCTTCACATCCACACTAGCATCTCAGCTTTGAGACTTTGTGATGTGAGCTAGTCTCTGGGGTTAGGTGATGTTTCAGGTTGGTTTTGATTTGCATTTCTTGAACAATCAGAGCAATGAGAATTTTTTCATGTTTGTTAGCCATTTTTCTGTCTTCATCAGAGAAGGTTCTGTTCATATCTCTTGCCCAAGTACATGGGATTATTTGCTATTTTTTTGTTGATTAATTTGAGCTCTTTGCAGATTCTAGTTATCAACCCTTTGTCAGATCAAATAAGGATATAAGGCTGGTACACAAATCCATAAATGTAATTCACTATATCAGTAGAAGCAAAAATAAAGACCGTATGATCCTATCGATAGATGCAGAAAAAGCATTTGACAAAATTCAACATCGTTTTCTAACAAGAACACTTAAGAAAATAGGCATAGGTGGCATCTTTCTCAAGGTGATTGAAGCCATCTGCGACAAACCCATAGCTAACATCATACTGAAAGAAACAAAACTGAAAGCTTTTCCACTTAGAACTGGAACCAGACAAGGATGTCCACTATTACCACTGTTATTCAACATTGTGCTTGAAGTTCTAGCTGATACAATCAAACAAGAGAAAGATATAAAGGACATCCAAATGGGGGCAGAGGAGGTTGAACTATTGCTCTTTGCTGATGATATAATCTTAAACTTAGAAAATTCCAGGGACTCAACTACAAAACTTCTGGAAGTGTTCAGGAAATACACTAATGTCTCAGAGTATAAAGTCAATGTCCACAAATCAGTAGCTTTCATATATGCCAATAACAGCCAAGTTGAGAAGCAAATCAGACACAATTCTCTTCACAGTAACTTCAAAGAAAATTAAATACCTAGAAATATACCTAACAAAAGAGATCACCACAAAGAGAATTATGAAACGTTAAGAAAAGAAATAGCAGAAAACATTAGCAAATGAAATAACATACCATGCTCTTGGCTGGGAAGAATCAACATTGTTAAAATGTCTATTCTATACAACATGATCTACAAATCCAATACAATTCTCAATAAAATACCAACATCATATTATGAAGAACTGGAAAAAATAGTACTTTGTTTTGTATGGAACTGGATAAAATACCTGTATAGCCAAAGCTATTCTTAGTAATAAAAACAAAGCTGGAGGCATCACTCTACCAGACTTCAGGCTATATTACAAGTCCACAGTAATCAAAACAGCATGGTATTGACACAAAGATAGAGACATAGACTCTATGTCTCATGGAGCAGAACAGAATGGAAAACCAAGAGATGAAACCAGTCTCTACTTGCCATCTGATCTTTGATAAACCAAACAAAAACATACAGTGGGGAAAAGCATCCCTATTCAACAAATGGTGCTGAGAGAACTGGATAACCACATGTGAAAGACTGAAACTCAACCCACACCTTTCACTCCTTACAAAACTTGACTCAAGATGGTAAAGGATTTAAATCTCAGACAAAAAAGGATAAAAATCTTAGAAGAAAATGTGGGAGAAACTGTTGATGATGTTGGACTGGGGAAAGATTTTATGACAAAGACGTCAGTGGCCATCACAACAACAACAAAATACACATATGGGACTTAATTAAAATGAAAAGCTTCTGCACAGCTAAGGACACAGTGAGTAAAATAAAAAGGCAACCTTCATAATGAGAAAGATATTTGTAGGGTTTGAGTCTGACAAGGGGTTGATAACTAAACCACTGTTTTTTTGTTTGTTTGTTTTGGGGAGGGTTGTTTGTTTTTATTAAATCATAGCTGTGTACATTGATGCATTTATGGGTTATTTTTTATCAAATCATAGCTGTGTACATTAATACAGTCATGGGGTACAGTATGTTATTTTTATATACAATTTGAAATATTTTCATCAAACTGGTTGACATAGCCTTCATGTCATTTTCTTAATTATTCTGTTAAGACATTTATATTCTACATTTAGAAAGATTCACTGTTTTTAAAGCCACTTTTTAAATTAACCACCCCCAATTTAATTTTGTAACTTTTAAAGTTACCTTAGTCCTTTTACTCCCAAATGCGACATCAATTACATACACTAAAACACTATACATAGGTTTATAACTTTTGACTATTTAGATAAAAATCAAGTCCGTGATCCATATATAGAGTGGCCACCTCCATTGCATTAGTGTTCACCCCAGTTTGAATCTCCTCTCTGTTCTGCCTCAGAGGGGTTGATTAATTTTGACTTAGTTTGAGTCTGGTCAAATTCTAAATAACATGGAAAACATTCATATACGTCTATAGCTTCTTAATCCCCACATTACTGCTTCCTAAAAAGGAATCCACTTTGTTTCTGAATCACCACCAGCCTCATGTGAAACAGGAGGATAGGAGCAGGTATAATCCCCTGTCAAGGTATGTGTTACCGAGCTCTCAGCTTGCACCCTGCCGGTGTGGTGAGGCCCTGAGCAGATGTTTCTAGGCAAAAGCCTTAGCTGCAGGGCAGCTGTGCCCACAGAAGGCAGTTTAAATCTCCACTATTTCTCTACAGGCCCTTTTGGACTCTAATCTCCCATTTACCCCATTCTATGGCCCTTTAAAAACATTAGAGTCAATTTTTTAAAAATGAATTTAGAGGCTTTGGGAGATTCACCAATGCAGATGCTAAAGGACAACTGACTTTGCTGTGGAGGAGGTATTTTTAGCGCTGTAGTATAGCTGGGAAGTAAAATAAGGATTTTTTTTTCCCTTTCCTGAGAGAAAGCTTAACTACTAGAAGCTATAGCTATCCCTTTTAGGAGAGGAAATGCCTGCTTCCTTTCCTGGACCTGATAGCCCAAGGCTAAGTGGACAGAGAAAAGGTTATTTCAAGTACTTGGGTACTTCTACACTTGTATTTCTCAAGAAAATAAAACACTTCTACAAAAGCTTAACAATGTACAAGCAGGCAGATGTTTCTGCATGGCCCTAGCTGAAAATGCCTGATGTAAGTACATTTTCTTTTTCAGCTGGAATTACCTTGTTTCCCTGGCTGTCATGAGCAAATTAACTGAATCCTCGCCAAATCTAACTTGAATTTTTATTTTTTTCTCCATGAACGTATTTTTCAGTGTAAGCAAAGAATAAGCATAGCTAATGAACACAACCAAAGAAATGCAATTTTTGCAAACACATTTTGTGACTTTACAAGCCTGTGATGATCCTGAAGGCCTGAGGCCAAATACAGCAGATGCCAAGAAAAGTATATACACTTAGAGAAAGGAAAAAAAAAAAACTGTGTTAAATTTATAATACTCAAGTCATGTTTGACTTCTACAATTACAAGAGGTAACCCATGTGACTTGCATTCATCTTTTGTTATTGGTATATGTTGACTATTAAAACTTAAATACCATTTTTTCCTTTTGTAAAATGTATGTACACATTTTTGTCACCTTCTCTCTATATACTCCCAGCATTATAGGAAATGTTCTTGTATAGAAGGAGGGACAAGAAGGACATGAAGAGATTCCCCCTTTGGTATGACAAGTCAAAATTATCAATGTGGTACGTGTATGTATCAGTGTGTATGTGGTTTTTAAAGGGTACGAAAGTTTGTAGGAGCATTTTGAAGAGGTCCATACTACTTCTGGAAAACAGAGCAGGAAACAGGTCATATGGGCTTCCAGGTCTCACCACCACTACTTTAAAAGAATATGGCGGGACTGATGTGGTTCAGTTGCTCTGGCTTCTGCCACCCTCCCCATTCAGTTATATGTTTGCTTCACTGTTCACTGCTGATTCACTGGCCCTTTTCATGAGTTTATGAATGTCATTTGGAATAAAGAGCACACAATTTTCAGGTTGGGTTGACCATTCCAATTAACTACCCCAAACCTCACTGGCTTTATACAATACAAGTTGGTTTCTTGCTCAAAGCACTGTCCCATGGTGGTCAGCATGACATTCTACTTCAACTTCTTCCATTAAAAGCCATGGAGAGCTCAGACATTGTCCCTGCAGGTAGGCCCCAGAGTGTCACTGGTTAAGCAGGTTTTATTGTCCAGGCCTGGAATGGTGCACATTACCTCCACCTACATTATACTGCCCAGAATCCAATCTCAGAGCTGCTCCTCAGGGAGGCTGGGACATGTGTCCTATCTGTATGCCTGGGAGAATAAGACAAATGGTGGTGACCACCTCTCCAGATTTTGCTATAAGCAAAATAATAGAAAGTGTTCTTTTTTAATCTCACAAACTATTTACAAGAACTTTTGCACGCAGACATTCCCTTCAACTTTTTAAAATGATCTTTTTCTAAAGGTAAGGTAGCTATTTCTTTAAGAAGAAGACCACCAGAATATTGATAATAAGAATGTGCCACAGAGTGGGCGCACGGGCCACCCTTTGCTGGGTGCACTGGAGAAGGAATCACACAGTCTGCACTGAGTCCTTGGCATTCTAATGTTATCAGGTGGTTTTGTGGGCATAAAAATAAAGCTGCGCTTTTTGTAAGCAGAAAAACTCATTATATTTGAGGTGAGTCAGGAAAGGAAGTGAAGGGAGAGTGTCTATTTTTGGGTTCCGAGCACAGCTGAGGAGCCCTCGACGCCTGCCAGAGAGACACAGCTGCAGCAGCGCGGCCGGCTGTCCACCCACCTGCACACCCAGCCCAGTGCCATGCCGATTTTCTCGCCGTGTTTCTGGTCTTCTTTTCTGAAAGTTGTAAGAAGCAGAACCAAATATGACAGCATTTCCTCAAGCATTCAGTAGCCTTTATATGATTCTGATAAATAAAATATTCCCAGCAAGAAAAGCATTCATCTACATAAAAGGAACTTTATCCAGTTTGCCAGATTTAATTCTCATGTATTTAAATGCATGTTATGAGCAGCAAAATATCTTGGTTTTGCCCCCTAATCCTATTTACCCAGCAGTGGTGGTCTCTTGGTCATTAGTAACCACATCCTATCTAAATACTTTTGAAACATACGACAAGGACAGTTGCCAGGTACAGTAAACACTGGATTAAAGTCATATTACCAAGCACTATTTTATGAGCCCATTTAAAACGGTAACCTGGCAACCAGCTTGCTTTTGTCCAAATGGATTACATAGCCATAATTTGCACCCAGAATTAATTTCCAAATAAGTTTCTTGAACACAAAAGACAGTTCCAAGTAAATATTTAAATGGGCATGCACTTGGAAAATGTTCAGAGAGAACTTGCCATCCTAAAAAAATTATGTTGTTCTAAAAAAAAAAAAAAAGGCTTGCCAGATTTTCTTCAATTAAGCAATGTGAAATAAAACAAGGATTATGGTTAATCTAATTTTACATACTGGGAGGATCAACATTTTTTTAAAAATGAAATAAAATTAAGTAAACTGAACTGTGCAGGTAAATTAGGGAACAAAAAGGAAGTCATTCCTCGGGTCCATTGGAAGAAGCGGAGCTGCGGGCCCTACACAGATCTTGAATGGTAATCCCTCCATTCACTGACTGTGAAGACCCCGCAGTCTGAACCCGGTGTGAGGTGGCCCTGGGGATATAAGAGGTGAACAAAACAGATACAAGACTTGATTCATTCAACTTAGAATCCACACACTGACAGGGTGACTTCTTACCACTTGAGAAGCTTGGCAGGTTCTAGGCATTTATGGTGCTTTAGGGTATGGCTTGAAGCCCTCCATCCCCCAACACACACATGTACACACACACACAAAGGCCTTTTGGAAAAATATCATTAAAGCTGAAAAAGATAAGTCAGAACCAGATAAGAAGAAAAGAGATGTGGAGGACCAGGGATGGAGATATTCTTATAGATTCTAAAACTTATGCAAAAGAACCTAAAAGTCAGAGAAGGCATGGCAAGTTATAGACTCCAAAGAGGTCAGAATGTGTAGGAAAGCCTGAGGGAGGGCCAGAGTGGTAAGGGGGGGGACCAGAGAATGGGCAGTGGGTAGATCTACTGCTCCATAATTGAGGAGGGTTGAACCCTTGGGACAGAAACGTAAAATAGGTACAATACCAACAACAAAAATAAATAAATGTATGTATATACATACACACACACACATTCATACATATACGTGGATACAATAGTCCCCTCTTATCTGTGGTTGTGACTTCAGAGGCTTTGCCTTTTGTGGTTTCAGTTACCCACAGTCAATCCTGGTTTGAAAATACAATAATATTTTGAGAGAGAGAGACAGAGAAACCACATTCACATAACTTACCACAGTATATTATTATAAATCTTCTGTTTTATTATTATGGTTCTTAATCTCTTACTGTGCCTAATTTATAAATTAAATATTATTATAAGTATGTATGTATAGGAAGAAACACAATGTATATGTTTCAATCATCCATTGGGGTTCTCGAAACATATCCCCCTGGATAAGGGGGAAATGCTGCACACACACACACATATATATATATATATATTTTTTTTAATATAGGCATTCACATACATGAATATATCAGGGCTATCCAGAAATATTACATGGCTGGATACATCCGAACAGTCCTCATGTATATATTTTCATCCCCCACCTTTTTTTAAATTTATCCAGCAGGTATTTATTTATATAGCCTAATTTAAAGCAACATTTTAAAAAAAAAAATGTTACAGAAATAATACACCCAAAATAAAGTTAGTCACTATAAAGTAATCCATTTTGTCAAGCTCTCCATTTATTCCAGTGATACTGCCTTGTTTTAAACATTTGTTTATTCTAATTTAATAAGAAATACATTGTAAAATTTTTGGACAGACACATAAAACAAGTGCAACTTAAAATTAGAATCATTTCTTTTTTTCTTTCTTTCTTTCTTTCTTTTTTTTAGACAAAGTCTCACTTTGTTGTCCTAGGTAGAACGCAGTGGCCTCAAAAATTCCTGGACTTAAGTGTTCCTTCTGCCTCAGCCTCTTGAGTAGAGGGGACTATAGAATCCTTCTAAAATGCCTTCTAATTTTTCTATTTTTAGTAGAGACAGGGTCTCATTCTTGCTCCGTCTGGTCTTGACCCCCTGAGCTCAAGAGATCCTCCATCTCAGCCTCCCAGAGTGATAGGATTACAGGTTTGAGTGTTGCACCTTGCCTAGAATTATTTTCTTAATATGGTACGAGAAAAGGCTCTTGCTATTGATTACACTCATGCTGGAAATGATGGTTGGTCTTAACAAATAACCAGTAGTGATTGAGTGGCTTCTATAGTTTTATCCTATACTGCTTAGCCTACTAAGGAAAATAAAGAACATCTTTTTGCTGAATCAATGAAAAAATTACAGACATCAGCCTATTTAAAGTAAGAGATCATGAAGCAACTAGGGATAATTGAATATTATGGTGGGCAGCGCAGTCACAATGCAGGGAAAAAAATAATCCAGTGGATAATATAATTAGGCCACAGGTTAGAATTGATGTTAGAATTGGGCCTTGAAGCATGGATGGACAACAGAAATGGAAGAGAAAGCAGAGTGATGAAAAAAATGTGAGCAGAGGCCACAAAGAGTAGAGAAAGAACCCAGAAGAATGGTCACATCATGGAGAGGGTGTGTGCAAAGTGAACTAGATACAATCCAAATTCAGAAGGTTTAACCACATTCTGTATGCATTCTTCTGGCCAGGCAATAAAAAGAATCAAGAGACCAAGCATGGAGGCTCATGCTTGTAATCCTAGCACTCTGGGAGGCCTAGGCAGGTGGATTTCTTGAGCTCAGGAGTTTGAGACCAGCCTGAGCAAGAGTGAGACCTCATCTCTCACAATAGCCGGGCATTGTTGGGAGCACCTGTAGTCCCAGCTACTAGGGAGGCTGAGACAAGTGGATTGCTTAAGCCCAGGAGTTTGAGGTTGCTATGAGCTATGATGACACCATGGCACTCTACTGAGGGCAACAAAGTGAGACTCTATCAAACAAAAAAGAAAAAAAAAAGGAAGAAGAAGAAGAAGTCAAATAATGGACTACCAGTTCCTGCCTTCAGGGAGAAGATAATCTACTTAAGGTAGATGAATATACAAAAATAGAGAACCTATGAAAACAGACGTAAGTAGGAGGATTATAGAGACAGCAGGTGTTTGGAAGATGAGGCTTAAAACTACAAAGTCAGACAATTAAGATTATGAACTCATCCTTGAAAAAGTGCTACATACCTCATTGCTAAATGTCACTATGGTCATCTGAGGACGCCCCGTGGGAAGCTGTGCACCGATGTCAGCACCTAATCCACCCTTCAAAGTGAGTTTAATTGTCAGACCTCATGTGATGACAGCTCCAATGGCCATTCCAGAAAAAAAGAATTCCAAACTTGCTTGCGGAGCGGAATAGGTGCTGGTGTGGGTGCATGGCTTCCCAAGGGGAAGGTTACCATAGTGATACCCAGCAATGATGTATGGAGCACTCTTTCTAGGGTGAGTTCATGAACTTAATAATTGTCCAAAATGCCCAACGTCATAAAAGTTAATTCTTTTTTTCTTTTTTTTTCCACAAAGTTCTGCTTTGTTGCCCAAGCTGGTCTTGAATTCCCAGGTTCAAACCATCACCCTGTCTGCCTAAGGCTTCTGGGTACTTGAGATCACAGGTGTACACTACCACGCCTGCTTACTGGAGGTAAAATTTTAATATTGGACATTTTGAGTTTGGAAAGGTCCTTTGAAGTTGCTTTGGCCAGAGAGAAATTAAAGGGACTTTACAATAATTTTCTGGTTTTCAGCATGTGGTTGCTTATATGTGTATACGTGGTTACAATGTTTTAGTTGATAGCTTTCCTTGATTACTTTTTTGATACTGTTGAATGAATAAATTTGGCTTGATCCCTTTTCCATTTATTTGTCAGGAGCTATTTGCACCAGAATAATGGTATCCGCTTTTGGTGGCACTTGGACCACACCTTCAATTTCACGAGGTCAGATGTGGGCGTTTCCCACAACAGAGGGCAAGTTTGTCTCTATTGCCCTCAGAGGCTGATGGGGGAAAACTTTACCAGTGTTCCAGGCAATGAGGATAATTGAGTCAATTACAGGAGATGTGTACAGTTCTTAAGAGCATAGTGCTCTAGGCAAGCCTGTCTCATAGGGCTCAGGGTTAATTAGTGTTTATTAAGTAGCTCAAAGATAAGAAAGAGAGAACCAAGTAGCAGCAGGACTGGGAAGTGGTAGTTTTTCTTTTTCTGGTTCTCACTTTTCCTTCTGGCATCCAGGCTCTCAGACAACCTTCTGCCACCCTGTGGTTTTGGCTACATCTGGAATCCCTTAACTACTTTGACCCCTTTCCATCTGTTTCTAGTAAAAGAGATGTACTGGTTGGACTCTTCCCTGGCCTCCTTTGAATAATAACTCTGTTTAGAGAGTACCTTCCAACTGCCAAGTAGTGCACTAGGTACATTCAGAGGCATTATCTTATCAGACCAGCATAGCAGCACTAAGCCCAAGGCCAGGATGGTTAAGTAACTTGACCAAGGTCACACAGCAAGGAAGTGGCAAAGCCACAGTGAAGGTTTCATTCTGTTTGGCTCTGATGCTCATGTTCTTTCTCTTCTTTCAGCTATCCTGCCTCCAGAGACTGGAATAATAGTAAGGATCTCAGGACTGTTTATAAGCTCTTTTACAGATGAAAATAGTATTAATATCAATAATCAGTTAACAGTGAGAAAGATTTTTGAAATTACTGTTGGCCAAGATTGGCAGGATGAAGTTGAATCAAATGCTCACTGAAAATAACTTCACTGGCAACTTTGATGCTTTGTGAACTGTCATATTCACTCTGCTCCCTGCTCCGCCTGGGCCTCATCCAGGTTGTGTAAGAGCTACACATTGATGGCTCATGTCTCCTTCTGACAATGTGATAGGCCAGCAGGTGGCAGGAATCTGCACTTCTAGAGCCTTTGTTGACACCTGGACTCTTCTTTGAGGACAGTGAAATTTCCCACGGTGGAAATAATACTGAACTCCTCTGAACCTCAATTTATTCATTTTCTAACATCTAGTCTGTTTTCATCCCCAAATTGTTGTGATAATCAAGAAAAAATATGATTATGGAAGTACTTGAGTGTTATTGGCTTGTACTTGAAAGTTCCTGAAGCAGAATGATAAATTTTAATACTATTTAAGCCACTGATACCTTGAATTTTGTTCCTGGTAATTTAAATTTAATTAATGTACGATACATGTGAAAATTAAAACCCTTCAAAGCTTAACATGAAATATTTTTTATAAAAAGTTGAGGTTTGGGAAGCTACTTCTTTGATCTGACATATCAGTATGCACACAATGTCTAGACCAAAAGCAAAGGTTACCCTAGAAATGTTTGCTATCTGATAGCATCACATTTTTATCTGCAGTGATATAAAATAACTTGGTAGAATTTTCCTTTGCAAAATATGCAAGGACGTGTTGATGTGCAAATACACTGAATCGATGATAAAGGAAAAGTTAAATTGTCCAGCCAGCGACCAATAGGTTGCTCATGGCAAAATTAATTTGCAGGACTCCCTCTGTTGGGCTGGACAGCAACTTTTGTCTACCCAGGTTTCTCTCTCTTCCTCCTTTTTTCACAGTCCTTTAATGAACCTCATAAAAGCTAATATCCCAACTTAGCAGTTCCATCTCTTGTGTTTCACTAAGCAAATACGTAATAAAATAAACATGTCATAAAATAAACATGCAGAAGGACTCAGGGCAAAAGTATATTATGTATATGGTTTTAATAAAAACATGTTTTACTTTGCAAAGGAAAAATAACACCTAGTGATAGCCTAAAAATTTAACAGAAAAAACCTGAAGATCATCCCACTCAAATATTAGAATCATGGTCCTATGTCAAAATCACCATCACAATCGATCAGTCAAATTCAACATAATGTTCATGTCTAACGCAAAGATGAGGTACATACCGTGGAATGATGGTGAGATGTTTAAAAGGCAGTATTAGAATGTCAAGGGCGAAGTTGTTTGGAACCAAAACACTCTGGTGAAATGTGAGCAAGTGAATTTTCTATTGGTTTTTTTGGTCTGTTCCTGGTCACTGCACTAGCAAGTTGGAAGGAGCCAGGGGAGTCCGTCCTCGCCAGGGTGTCTATTCTACCAGTTCATTCTAGCACACTTTAGAATGTTATTTCAGTCTGAAGCTACCAAGGAGTGACCATGAAGCCTGAAAGAAATTCTGAGAAGATTCTCTGCTCCTCATTCTCTACTCAACCAAAGATTCTGATCTGCTTGAGAACGGTATTGAGGAACCCTCAGAAGATGGGACGCTTGATCAACCACCACTCTTCTCTCCTTGGGAGAATACAGATTAGAATCTGGTGAGACCTCTGAATCTGGAGAAGATTTCTGGAAATTAAAATATCACAGCTATCTTCCTAAATGGCTTTGAAGAGTGTGTGTGCCACAGTACTTGATATATAAAAAATACCTCATAGTGAAAATCTGCCTCCTGGAATGCTATTACTGAAAAGTTAATCAGGTGACACTATCATATAGATAATTTTCTTTCAAAGCACATATTTATTTGGCTGCTCATATTAGAAACCCAGTAGCAAAACTGACTACTTTTCTTGTTTCAATACCACTGAATTCCCTTTAGTTTAACAGCAACCACCACACATGTCCTCCCCTCTCTCTGGCTTCTTATGACTAATGTCCATTGCCACCAGCAGGCCTGCTTCTTTGTTCTCATTGCCCCCAGCACCTTTATAGCACTTACGTCAATTGGATTAATTGGAATTATACACACACAGTTAATTAATATTCAGCCACTCCACACTACAGAAAGACAACAGTGGCAGCAATTGCAACCCTCCTACTTGTGGGTGGGAGTACTATGTGACTATCATAACTCTGGTGTATAGTAGGTGCTCAGGAAATGTACATTGAAGAAGTAAATGAGTTCATTGAAACAAAAAGCCAAGTGTTTTCACTGGTCACTCTAGGGGAGTCACAGTAAATTAGGATTTAGTTAGAGAGGAAAAACATGTACACAAAAGCCAAACTGCAGAGCAGAACGTCATTAATAGTAGAGTGGAGAGCCACGGATTAAGGAAGCATAATTTGTGCAGGGAGTGATTAATTCCAGCCACTAATGAAGACAGAGTGATTCCATTATAAGAACACACACAGGCTTCAGATCTATAGAGGGTGTGTAAACCACTAACTCATTGATAGCTGAGTGATACTTGTTATTTATTTATTTTTTAACATTTGGTACATACATCAGGAAATGAAAGGGCATCCTGAAATTTTACTTTACACTCTAAAAGAAGAAGGCATTGTATAAACAACCATACATGATGGAATAGGAGTTCCAGTTAGGAAACCATGATTTCCACATCATGGTGATTTCGCCCTTCAGATCCCATTCAAGTGTGAGCATTAACTAAGGAATAATATTAAGCTCTTTATTTGCTGAATGTTCTTATTCACATCCAAACACTTTAAGTAAAAAGAACATTTCTTATATAACTAAAAGACTTGACAGAAAAATAATGCTCAATGAAGATAAAGTTGCAATAAACACATTTGTATACCACTGACAGGAGAGAAAATTGATATTTCATTTCTGAGCAAATTAACCTTAATGTGTTCATACTCTATGCTCAAGAAATTCTATATCAATGTAGTATTTGTATTTCTAAATATTTATGGAGGAGATGTTTATAGGCAGTTTCATCTGTAATAGTAAAAAATTAAAATAACCACAATTTTAAAAATAGGGAATGGGTAAAATCATGAAAATTATGAAGCCATGAAAACCATAATTGAGGACAATGTTTTATCCCTATTAAACCAAATAAAATCTTATGGAAAATCCTACTATGGAAATAATATGGAAGGCAAACTGTGATCATTAAAATGGCCCAGATAACACAACGCTTCTTACACCCATAGCTTAAATACCCATAGCCTAAATACAGTAATTCATAAACTACTGCTGAAGAAGCACATTGATTGATATGAGCATTTTTTTTTTTTTAGCAGACTGTTAAAAGTCTTACAGGGCAGATGAGAAGACAATCTCATCTTTAAATGCATAGGAACATAGTAACAGTTATCACTGAATAAGGAGATTATAGTGGTTTTGTTTACAGGTTTTTTGGTTGTTTGCTTTGCCAAGTCTTCTATAGTTTAAAAGTTTAAAATAATTAAAATGCATTAATTTCTTAATCATGAAAAAGATAATTTTAAGTAAAAAAAAAAAAACAAAAAACTCAATTATTTTCAAAGTCCAGCGTTGCTCAAAATGTAATATTTTCACATTTTCCCCAGTGATCCTTCATGCTAAGTGCTCATCCAGGAGAAAGAGAGAAAAATATGGGCAATGCTTTTGTGAACCTAATCCTGGCATCCTCCCTTCCAGCTGAACTAATGCGGTCCAGAGACTACGTGCCAACACCGGGCGCTAATAGACATGATAATGACTATACAGAATTTTATTTTTGAAAATATGAAACAGTGCATTATGAAAGAAAGCCATTCTCTAAGTGAACCTCTCACAACAAAATTAGCTCATGCAAATATTTGGTTAAGCAGATGCTACCCAAGTTTGCAAGTGCCAAATGGGAGGTGTCTTTTCCTGATATCAATTGTGGTGCTATTATGTGTTTTCCTCCAGAATAAGTAAGTTTTCTTTTTTCTTTTTAATTTTTGGGACTTCATTGAGGGCACAAAGAACCAGGGTACATTGATTTCATTTGTTAGATAAAGTCACTCTTATAATTGTGTCTTGCCCCCAAAAGATGTGTCGTATGCCTTGACTCCCCACTCCCCTCCCTCCTTCCGTCTCTCTACTCTCCCTTTCCCCCACCTTCCAGTGTATACTATGTTATTAATTGTCCTCATATCAGAATTGAGTATGTAGGATTCTTGCTTCTCCATTCTTATGATGCTTTACTAAAAATAATGCGTTCTGCTTCCATCCAGGTTAATACAAAAGATATAAAGTTTCCATCCTTCTTAATGACTGAATAGTATTCCACGATATACATATACCACAGCTTGTTAATCCATTGGGTTGTCATTAGTGTCTCATGGAGAAGTGGTGCCACAGAGCATAAACCTGCATATTGAAATTGTATATTTTAATAAAGGGGTTTACAGCTCTCTCAGGCATGTGACAAATTTATATATTTTTCTCCTGGCTTATATAGTCTCTGTGTACATGCACACTGTACCTCATTAATATTCATTACAACCCTCTGCACTGTACATCAATGATTTCATTAATATTCATTACAATCCATAATCCATCTCATGAATAAACACCTTGCAACTATCTCATGAGTAGCTCCTCCCTAGTAATCTACGGTTTAACTGATATCACTTTATCTAACATAATCCTTTTGAACATAATCCTTTTAACATAACTTAATGGAGAACATGTTGTTAGCCATTATGTCCTTTGTTCTTATCTGATGAAGCCTGAGGCTTGGAGGAGGAAGGTGGATTGAATACCTGCCCTGCTGGCTGCACTGTTTGGAGGCAGTTACTTCAATTTTAAGCAAGGCATAATTAAGAAATGTCTAAGACATACAGAAAACTTGTTTGCAAGCCTCTGCTCCCATGTGGGCCTTAAGTCACTGGCAACCAACCAGGCCAACCTTAGGTCAGGGGGTTTTATGCCCACAACCAAGCCAGTCATATGGGATTCTGCCTCAGTTTCTCACAAGTATGCCTGCACAAAGTCTTTTCACTGCTCTCTCTCAAACAGCTTTTTTGGCCAGAGGTACATAGGCCTTTCACCTATACATTCCTAGGTTGGTGGGCATTTAGGCTGTTTCCACATTTGATGATTGTAAATTGTGCTGTGATAAACAGTTTAGTGCAGGTGTTCTTATGGGAAAAGAATTTTTTTTTTCTTCTGAATAGATGCCCAGTAATGGGATTGCAGGATCAAATGGAAGGTCTAGTTAGAGTTCTTTGCTCCATACTTCCTTCCAAAAAGGTTGTATTAGTTTGCAGTCCCACCAGCAGTGTGAAAGTCTTCCCTTCTCTCTACATCCATGCCAGCATCTGCAGTTTTGAGATTTTAGAATAAGTAAGTTTTCTGTAAAAGACTCTTACCAATAGGTACCCCTATAATCAGTTGTGCCTTTTTGGCATGTGTGGAAAGGATTGATTTAAGCAATCCACTGCCATCCTCTGTGCATCCTTAGTTTCCAGTAAGGCAAAAATGGAGGAGTGTCTCTTTACACTGACCTTGAAGTTGTCTCTTTGGTAGGACCCAACAGTACCAGCCAGGTGTTGGGAGTGGGACTTACAAGTATTGTTATAATTCTGTCTAAACATATCCCTCTCTGGGGCTGCCTCTGTAGCTCACTCTTATTTACATAACAATTTTTACTGAACAGATTTATGTTTTTACCAAAATGTTTTTAAAAGCATTTTTATATCATGCTGTACATAGAAAACTAACATTTGACACAAGTGGATAAATGCTACCAAATTTTAGTTAGGTGATATTGCCCACTATGTTACTGTTCAGAAAGTCTCTGGGCAGTAGTCTTGTCTCTTTGTTTTTTTTTAATAAATAAGGAGATTAAACAGTGTTAGAAGGATGTTAGGGACAGAGCAGCTCTGACTTGAGACTTTCTCCTGGACGTAGCCAGAAGACTGAAAAAGGACTAAAGGATATTCTTTTCTGATGATGTGATTTAATGTTATTTAAGACCATGTCTGTGGACCACCTAACACCATCTCCTGTGCTTCCAGTAGTGTTTATCTCCTACTTCAGAAATTACTTTCTTAGAATGATGCTGTGATCCTATGAAGTTGTTCTCACTTTCCTGCCTGTATCTCACTGTAAAGGGACGCTAACAGGTCACTTATTCTTTTCTGTAGTTCAAGTTCTCCTATCTCTCAGCATACATTGTATGCTTAAGGGAAAGAACGGAGGTCAATAGTGTTATGACTCTCTCCTACATTTTCAGTGTCTTTGTAAGCCCTTTCATTTTTAGCTTTTCTTGAGATAAACTCTGTATTCAAATTCAACCAGGTGCTTTAACTGCCATGAAGCGTGGCACATTTTTGAGTCACTAAATAAATAATAAATAATGCCACGTCTTACTTTTCTCCACTTATGTGCTGATTATTTAGTATCTGCAGAGGTACCAGATGATGTCATTGCTGTGAGCTTTAAGACTTTCTTTATTACAGCCATGCTAGCATTATTTTTAGCACAGCAGGTGTCAAAAAGGTTTATTTTGAAAGAAAGAAAACATAAAAATGAATTATTTATGTGAGTTAAATCAAAATGTACTTGATATAAATGTTTAATCAGTTTTTCACCAACTTCTTCCCATATGCTCTGCCCTGCTCGATGGTGCAGTTCTAATGGAATTACTAAATATATCTTAATAGCTCAGCATACAGCATTATGCAATGGTACTTACACAAGAGGAATTTTTCAACTTATATTAAACAGGTCAAATGATAAAAAAAAATCTGTAGAATGCTCACTGTTTTTATAGGAGATTATTATTCAATTGGCATAGAAAAATGCAGTAAGTTTGACACTTAAAATGTGCTACGTTGACCATATTTAAAGTTTCTCATTCCTTAAAAAAGACGAGAAGATTAGAAAATAACTTTAATTTTGACTGTAATTGCAAATGTTTTTTCCTCTGCTTTCATAAGTAATCAGCAGATTTGCTGTTACTCCTGGAATATAAATGTTACAGAATTAAAATAAGGATTCCAGGAAAGACTGCGCCATGACTGAAGGATAATTTTTATATTATGAAGGGAACTGAATCCCTGCAGGCATTACCAATATTTGTACTCTCTGCCGACTTCATGACTGATCTCAACGAGCTGCTTCCATATTTCCATTCTTTGGATTGCCTACTCCTTGGAGATCAGTAACATCCACCTCTTTGCTTTTATTATGCGCCAGTTTTTTAGCCAATCAGTGTCTGCAATAAAAGAAAAATTATTCCACTTTTAAGGCTATAATCTAAGGGTAAATCACTCAAACAAAGGGTCAGTGTCCAAGTCAGACCCTGATTTTATAAGAAGGTTCTTAAACTTCAACTAGGTGAGGATAACAATGATCCCAATGATAATGTTTGTGTGTGTTCAGCTCGTCAAGACTCTCCACATGCTGCACACAGTTTTCTCTGTATAAACCTCTGAGGTAGGAACCAGCCATAGCCCTATTTTAGGAATAAGGGTAACACTGAGAAAAGCATACCTTTTCTTCATAAAGAGAAAGCAGAAGGATACTTTAGAAATAGCATTTGAGTTTGGGGGATGGAAGAGTATTTCAGCTTGGGAGTCGAGAGTTAAACCTATTGTGTGGCTTTGAGAAAACAACTTCAGTAATATAGTGATCTTAATAGCCAAGAAAGGTGTATAATGCGCGCGCACACGCTCTCACACACACACACACACACACAATTGTCTGTCAAAGAAGAATACAAGCACAGATCGTATTCCTTTTATGCCTTGTACAAAGCCACAGGCTTCTATTTTTACAAAACTACATTATTGCATGCACTCTGCTCACCACACCCTAATAAAAATGGACCAGCAGCACAGGCAAATCAGGGAAGGGAAACGAAAATGATGAAAGGAATAGAGCATTTCTTAAGGGACACTAAAAATATTATTTTCTTTCAATGTGGAAAGCTAATGGTAAAGCAGGAATAGGAAATAGGAAATAAAATGTTGAACATGGATTTGGTAAACAAAGAATGTTTTGCCTGGAGTATTGGCTGTAGAAGAACCTCCCTGAAGTGTAAAAAAATAGTACCTAGAAAGAAGTAGAAGCAAATATGGTTCCAGTTTATCCAAAAACTATGCATAAGGTACATAAGGAGAAGCAGATGAGTCTGAAAAGCTTAGGCTGAATGATCTGAGTATCCAGCTAACATATTTTGATGAGGATGAAGGAATAGAACCCTAATTTTCTGTGGTTAACATGAAGCATCACATTTTCCTGCCACATAGCAGGACAGCAACCCCAAACCCAAGACACTTCAGACTTGACTTCATAAATGGGGATTTATAATAGACAGTCTTTGCTCTATGGTTGAGTATTGGTCATTTTCAACAAGTGGATAAGGATTTCCCCCTGACTTCCTGGAGCCACTGAAGGGGTCTCAGGGGTTTGTGTTAAAAGGATGGGCCATTAGCAAAAGCAAATGGAGAACCTGGTGTCTAGATACTCTCTGGACACAGCTTGGAGAAGGACACCTATTCTATACTTCTCTAGTTCCTACTTTTGTTTCATTCCTCTTCTATCTTGACAGTGGAAACACAGTATTGATAGGAAGTAATAGTTAATGATGACGGTAATTGAGGGCTTATTACACGCCAGACCCTGTATTAACAGCCGTAATACTCTGCTTTATTTTATCCACTAAGTACACGTGAAAAGTGTCTTTGGTTTGTGTCTATTCTGTGTCCATTCCCCTCTTGTACTGGGGACAGCCCCACAGTAGACCCCACACTCTGTGCTCTCCATTAACAGGACCTCAAGGCCCCAGGCTTCACAAGCGAGAATGGAACCCAGACATGGCCAGGGATACCTTCCTTTCTTCTGGGGATAGTGACTGGTACAGGAACAACCCAATCATCCAGGTCAGGCATGTGCTGACTTGTCAGGGGAGCTTTGATGGAATAATTGGAGAAGAGAAACTGCTGGGGTCACTATGTGTAGGACTGAGATGAGCCTAAAAAGGCTGGGAACTCCCAGAAACCACCAGGGAAGAGGCCAGTAGTGAGAAAAGCAAGGCCTGGTGGTGGGTAGAGAAAGCCTATGAGGAGAGCAAAGTGAGACCATGCATGTGTGTGTGTGTGTGTGTGTGTGTGTGTGTGTTAGAGAGAGACAGACAGACAGACAGACAGAAGCTGACTCCAAATTTCATTCCCTGCATCTAGATGGACTTGAAGTTTTCTGGAATGTCAGCCACTGTTTCTGTTTCCTTAAGCGCTCTTGAGATAACTGTTGTTTGTTACTTACATACTCCCAATTCTTTAGGAAGAATGTATGATTACCATTTCACAGAGGAAAACACTGAGCCTTGGAATGATTCATTCAAATATTCATCATTCTATCTGGTCTTTTCTCTTTTCTTTGGAAATCTTATTCCAGTTTTTCTCAGCTCTTGATTTTTAATTTGTACATTCAAATCTGTTTATTCATTCTTAATGTAACCATAATGTCTTACAGTCATTCTTAATGAATATTTTTTAGATTCCACAAGCTATCAGCCAAAATCATGGTCTCAAAACTGTCTCTAGAAGGTGTTTTGTTCATTATATTGATTCACCAAGAGAGAAATCCACCTGAAAAATGGCTTACATTCACAATTTCTCCATCCCATGGTTTGTAGAACATTTGTAAATGAGATGTGAATATTTATAGACATTTGTGACACTACTACTGCATTTAGAAGCTTTTATGCCAAATTATAGATTCATGTAAAGGTTATAAATTAGAAGCTTTACAGAAAATGTCTAAATATTTATGAATTTAACTACATTTAGGAATAAATTTGCAAATTTTACATTTGCTATTTTTTCACATTTATGAGCAAATATGAGTTTTCTAATAATCTATCAAAATGAGTCGGCACTCAGAAAAGCACAAACCCCAGATGGAAATGTTGTCTTAATTTTCTGTGGGTATCTCCTTCCCCCTCTGTCTCTCTCTCTCTGCTTCTCTCTCTCTCTCTCTCTCTGCCTCTTTCCTCTCCTCTCTCCCCTACTCCTTTCTCCACCAGAAATAAAATATGCAAAATTCACTACAGAGATTTCGGTGCTTCCAACAATCCGTGGTATTTATGAGTTGTCAATCATATTATCTCTTTATTTTTAACTCTCTAATCAGTCATCCATCAACCATCCACATGCAGTAAAATGAAAATTACACTCTGTAGCTCTTAAAATTTCACAATGTGAGCACTTAAGTTATGCTGTAGTCCAACTGAACAGACTGAGCGTGGGCACAGGGGAAGCTGCCTGTTTTTGCTGGCCATGTCCCTGGGAAAGTGGACATTTTTCTTCTGTGCATTTCTCTGTTGGGAGCAGAAGAGAGAGGAGACCCTCTCATCTGGTGCTTTAGGTTCCACTGCCCCTCCAGCAGCCCAGTGTCCCCCAGCACCACAGTAACTAGGACAGCATTGGAGGGAAGAGCCAGCACCTGTCCCACCAGCACTGTGTGGCCTGCTCACATTCAGGGGTCTTTTCCTGCACCCCACCACAGTTCTGTGACCTGGTATCAAATAACCACACCATTAATGAACTCTCGACAGCAAGGATCCTACTGTTTACAGCCTCCTTCAAGTTCACACACTCTCAAACTTTCCTTCAGTATCGCTGAGATTTTTGCATCATGAAAACTGCTGTTTACTGTCCTCAGTCTGCCATATCATCCATATCATCACTTTCTGTCTTACTCAGCTTAGAGTCCACGATCTATCTTTCTCATCATCTCCATGATAATCTGCTAACTCCCTTGGTCCCCTCTGCTTCTCCATCAGATCCGCTTTCAACCTTGGTTAAATCCATCAACCTGAGTTCCTGAACATCACTGGAGACTAAGGTACCACCATGTTGACTTTAACTTCAGAAACAAAAATATCAGATTGCTTCTCAGCAGTACTGATCGTACTATCAGCTGCAAAGTGGCCATCGTCTCTTTGTCACAATGGACCAGTTTAGATAACTCAGGCCAAAGTCACACTGTTAGTGGTATGATCCAGTGGGACTGGTTCAGGGATGGGTATGAAGTTCGATTACACTGGCTTAGATGGATGGGAGATTTCATATTGTTTCTTACTTATATTAGAGAGCAGCTAGAACCTTGTTCTCATGCTTCTATTTGATGATATGAATTGCAGATAAAGCCTAGAACTGCTTCAGGTATTTTTCTATCATTAAGAGAGCAAGAAGACCATTTTCTGCATGACGATAGCATCATGGAATCTCCTAAATCTATTGATGTTAAAAAAAAGTCAGATTTTAACAATAGTTTTGAGCTGCTGAGTCATTCAATGCTGAGAACTTCTAGTTACATGAGACAATAAATACCTTCTATTGCTTAAGCAGGTATGAATTGAGTTTCCTCTTAAATGCTATAAATAAAAGTCTAAAAAGTGATAGACTTCTTCACAGTGGTTACTTTCTTGCTTTCCCAAAGCACTTGGTTCTAGTCTCTTCTTTAATCAAATGACATATACAGAGGTTTGAGGTAAATACTTGCTGAATACTGTGAAATGGATTATTTAACAGTATTGTAGTGAGGCCAGTGCAGAGAGATGTAAGGAAGGTGACCATTCATTATGCTTTCCACGCTATTGGGAATATATATTTCAAAGTAACTCTCAACCTCAAAGTTGTTGTCTTCTTACCTGGAGGCGAGGTGGTCTATATGACTCTGTCCCCTCATCTGGGGGTATTGGCAGGCAGCTGAAGCTGCCAACAGGAGAGAACACACACCAGAAGAAACCTTCCCTTATGTATTGCATTTGTATGAGTGATGAATCTGTGCAGTAGTCACTACAAAAAGTAGCAAAATCTCTACTTAACGTGTTATGCAGTAGACATTGCACATTTTATGTAAGGTGCTCTAATCCTGACAGTGGTTCTATAACAGGGATTTTAATCTCCACTCTGCAGATGGTGAAAACTGAAGCTGAGCAGCAGTAAGTGACGATCCAAGGCCACAGGCATAGTGTAGTGGGTTGAATGATGCCCTCCCCATAGGGATCTATGTCTCATCCCCACAACCTACGAACATACCTTTGTTAGGACAATGGGTTTTTGCAGATGTAGTTCAAGTTAAACATCTCAAGCTGAGATCATCCTGGATTTGGAGCAGGACCTAAATCTAATAACGTGTGTCTTTTTATCAATAACAGAGAGGGAGAACTGAGACACAGAGGAGTAGGTGAAGTGGAGACAGAGGCAGAGGTCGGAGTGACGCATTCACAAGCCTGGGAATGTCAAGGTTTGCTGGAGGTCATCAGAAGCTAAGGAGAACAGCATAGACCAAATTCTCCGTCAGTCCCTCCAGAAGAAATTAAATCTCTCAGCGCCTTGATTTTGGACTTCTGACCTCCAGAACCTTGAGACAGTAAATTTCTGTTGTTATAAGTCACCTGTCTGTGGCAATTATAAAGCCCCGGGAACCTAATAAAAGCTGAAATTCAAACCCGGGACTGCTTGACTCTTAGAAGTTCGTGCTTTTACCAATATACTACATTGAAAAATATTACTTGAAAACTAGACTTTAGATGAATGTAGATAAGAGAATTGAGTATTCATTGAAATCAGCACAGAAGTTTTATGACAGAAATAACCATCCTGATGCACGCCGTTGCCAGTAAGAAGTATGGAAGGGCCTTTAACGTATAAGGGAAACAGTACAAGTGAAGTTTGTTAGCCAAAGAAAATGGGAATTTAGCATCAGAATATACTTCACCTACGTTATTACTTACGAAGCCTGAACAGACACACATAAGCTTAACTAATTAATTCACACACCATGGGTTTAAGTATCACCTAACATCTTCTTTATCCTTCCAAAGTTCTGAGTGTCAATACTTAGTTTTAGGAAAGGGATCCAGTGATTCTTCCACCAGATACTAGAGAGGTTATCTCAATCTATGTGAAACAGCGAGCGTGCACCTCATTTTCCAAAATGAGGAAGCTGAGCAGGGCCATTAATAGCTCCTGTAGCACCTTTGTGCAAACTGCAAATGCGTGTGCCAGTACAGATCACTTAGCAACAGCAGGGAGGGGTGTAGTGGAGCTCCACTTGGTCCCCTGGCGGCCACTGCAAGCTCTGTGCAAAGCTGGAGCTGCTCTGCTATCCACAATGGCCCCAGAGCTGAAGCCCAGGGAAGTGAGGTGATAATGACGAGGCTCAAACAGCAGTGAAGTGTACATGATGGTACACACCCACTTTTGTCTGACTCCAACTTTTGTATTTTCATGCCTGCACAATGATTCAAGGAGCTTCAGGTTTCACTATCAAAAGATATTTAATGAATAATAGTGGCAACATCAGCAGATATTCTGTGTGAGCCAAGCAAGCCACCCTTTTTGAGGAATGGTACCTAAACAGAGCCTCACCTTCCTCGGGTGAATAGGACCAGCTGAATTGGCAAGGTCCTGTGCAAAATAAAAATGTGGAGCCATTGTAAAGATAAATTGTTAAAAATTTTGGTAGGGTAACATCAGATCATGAAACTAAGCCTGGAGTCTTTCTAAGGGTGGGACGTTGTGGGCCTGCTCAGGTGGCACGCTGTGAAGTCAGTCCCACAGGTGGGCCACCCAAAGCCTGGCATATGGGTTACAGAACAGCAATGAAATGAATTCTGGTAGAAAAGATCTCCTACCTCAGCCTACCCTAAACCTAACCCCGACCCTAACCCTGACCCTCATCTTTACCTTAGATCTCCTCTCTGGGTCAGTGCATTCTCCTCTGGACCTTCCCATGCTCACTCAGGTTCCTGCAGTACTAGTAAGAAGTTAGATCATGTCATACTTTCTCATTTGGGAAGGATCTTTCACGTCCTGTTCTTAGTTTTTATGCAAGTAGGTGACTGAATTTTGTTGGATGGATTTCCACCTTACATCAAGGTTATGAAACAGAAACTCAAGTGCTTCAACAAAAGCATTTTGTTGCAATATTCTTTTACTAAAATAGGTAAGAAAAAACTCAATTGATCTACCTAAGTATTGGATCCAAGCTAATATCAACAAAAACAATGCCTCAGATTTGAAGAAGGGGACATATTAAATTCTACTGCCCCAGGGGAGGCCAGACTTTGATTAAATCTACCCTTTAAAATTTCAGAAATGCTGCATTTTAGTTTCTGTAAGATGCTGGTTATGTTTGAATTGCCATTTAGATCACTGTTTCTTGAAGTGTATGTAACTGAAAACTATTTGCGAAAGATGGTAAAAGATAATGCATGAAAATAGGTTTTGAGTCTTTTCGTTCGTTTTGTTTTTAAGAAATAGAGAAGCTTTATGCTAAACAGAGTGTTTTACTACGGGATGTTTCTGGTCTTTTACGTGCTCTGGGGCTGGAGTGGGCTACGGTATGCGACTTTTGTATGGGGCATATACCTTGGGGAACAGTGTTCCATGAAACACGCTTTATGAAGTGCTTCTTTATGTGAAACTGCATTGCAGGCAGCGTGCCAAAGAGGGCATTTTCAAGCTTCATAAGTCCGGGCACACTTGTTTAAGAGCTTGCTTACCTAGGAACTTCTGATTTGGCCACTCTTAGCTCATTACTTCCCCTCCCCGAGTCCCAGACAGAGGTTGCTACACCTGTTCTCACAGTGTCCTGGCAGTTGGTGCTCAGTGTTCACCTGAGAAGCAGATTATGACCGTGAAGATGGAAAACATGCCCAGATAATCTTAGCTGTGGGGTTAATACTGTTGCGGGATCTTTCTGCAGTTTATGCCGATGTGCTTTGCTCAAAGATCCATCTAACACTCAAAATGAGGCTCCCTGAGTCTACGCCCCGGTACCCGCCATCACGGCCAGAGCTGGCAATGTGCCTGGCTGCTCCTGTGTGGCCCAAGGCAAGTCGCTGCGTTCACTAAGACAAGGGATTGCTGTGCTCGTCCTAATTTTAAATACACCCACAGAGCAGAGGGGGACTCACAGTTTGATAGATAACTATTTAGTTTGAGTCAGGAGTAACTGAGTTTTCCATTCCACTGCACTTGAACAACCCACCAGGCTGTAACAGACACTGTCAACAAGCAAGCCCGAGACCATCCCACATAACCTGAAGCTGTGAGACTGGGCACGGTTCCCGGGGACAGCCTCTGCCTGCCTTGGACGTGTAAGTTCCCAGGAGGCCGGAACTAAGATGGACAAACCCAAGTGTCGTCTCTGACCGGATGAATCACTTTTGACACTCGGCTCGCATGTTTATAGAAAGGGTATTGAAATTACAGGTGTGCTGATACCGGGGCTCTCATAAGGGAACAACCGGAGAAGTTCAACGTGTAAGGTTCAAACGAACTTTTCTCTCTTACCTTCAATCAAATATTATTTTTAGATAATTTGAGTGATTATCCTAACTCCTTAATCTTTTCAAAGGAAGGCAGCCAAAAGGAAACATTTTCTTATTTAAAGAACCTATGATTTTTACTGGCATTAGTTCTTCGCTACTGTGAGCCACACTTCCGGCGATTCCTGAACTGCGGGTATTGGCTGCTATACATTTTAACTCTTTGACTCACTTGCCACTCTGGCCGCTGCTGAAAATCCTATAGGAATTAAATGCCTGCAGTGGAGAGATACACATTTCTTGCTGGGGAGCAGCTTCCTATTATTCGTCTCACATATGTGTATATTGAGCCTCTACGGGGCACCAGGAATTACCCCCATCCTCTGGGAATCAGTAGGAAACTTGGACACGAGGTGCTGGTTGCATCTGTGGAGTTGTTTGCTGTGGCCTGTGACTATGGGGGAGCTGTGGTCACTGTGGTCACCACGGTCACAGGTCTTTTCCTCTGTTCTCCCTGCTTTTCCAGCTTCCCACATCCCGGAAGCTGCGGGGCTCATTTGTCTGCTCACTGCCTCAGACGTTCTCTAAGGCAGGTGAACATCAATCATTCGGAGTCCTCCTCTTGCTATGGCTGGAATTATTTTAGGAGCTTGACATCCTTTAAAGCCAATGACTTTGACCCTGATCCTATCTGGCTTCTTGCTGCCAGCCAGACACCAGATGTAATCTTTTTGTTTGTTTGTTTTTGAGACAGTCTCACTTTGTTGCCCTCGGAGGAGTGTCCTGGAGTCATCATAGTCACAGCAACCTCAAACTCTTGAGCTCAACAGATTCTCTTGCCTCAGTCTCCTGAGTAGCTGGGACCCCAGACACGCACCACAAAGCCTGGCTCATTTTTCTATTTTTAGTAGAGATGGAATCTCGCTCTTTCTCAAGTTGTTCTCCAACTCCTGAGCTCTAGCAATCCACTCATCCTCCCAGAGTGTTAGGATTACAGGCATGAGCCACTGCTCTCAACCTAACCCTTTTTTTTTTTTTTTTAAATAAATACCCTCCAGGTTCCTGGACTACCCTTGCCAAGTCACTCTTCTTCCTGTGTCAGCTCCCCCTCCTGCTACATTTTAACCTCCCCTTGAGTTCAGCTCTCTCAGATGGGCCAGGTGGGTGGCTCTTCCCCAATGGTAAATGTGGCCCTACTGTGTCTGCATCTCGCTCTGCAGGCACGAGGTTGTGCAGTAACAGCTGAGGCTAGAGGTGGCAGCCTGCCTGTTACAACTATTCTCCCAAATACTTTACAAAGTTGAGCATGAAACACATGGAAATGGAAATGAGGCAATTTAGTGTGGAAAAAAATAGATTTGAATCGAGGGTAGAAAATGAGGAAATTGGAGTTCCAGTCCCTGCTTGGTAGCACAGAGCTGAAGAACCCCAGGAGATAGTTCTGTGAGTAATTTTCTTCAACTTAAAAAAATAAAGAGTGCAGGAGAGAGAATTCTTAAGTCTCAAAGTCCTAGGATTTAAATCGGGTTAATGATAAGGATTAGTAAAACAGCATGGGGGCATGACCTTCTTTTATGTGAAAGAAGAAACTGTCAAATCAGACCCCCAAACCCGCAAAAAAGTAACAAAAAATGAAAACCTTTCAAGATGGACTTAGTATCTGAGGTCGCAACTTTTTGTGACCTTGAGTACATTTTTTCTTCTCTTCAAGTAGATAGGTCTGAAAGGAATGAATCCCCAGCTGCTCTGCATAGCTGCTCAGCGCAGGTGCTTTGGAGTCAGGCCTACTTGGTTTGGAGAGTTGGCACGTAGGTCTGTGCCTGGCACATCATAGACTTTGAATAAACATGTGTTTAAACAATGTGAACCTGTGAATACTCCCTCTGCTCTCTTCCAGGGGTAAATCCTTCAGTCTCTCTGTGCCTTGGTTTCTCTACTGTCAAATGGGAAGAACAGTGCCCACCCTATAAGCTTACTGTAGAAATGCAGTTGGATCCTTCTGGCAGAGCACTACATACAGCCAGTGCATACTAAAGGTTAGTTGTTATTCTAGCAAAGGGAATTGTCTCCAGGATTCTCCGGGCTATTTCCTTTCAGCATTTTTAGTCCTTTGAAAAACAATTTTCCAGGATAGCAATTAATGTAGGCCCAATGTCCTTGCTAAGATCTCCACAAGAGACCTGGCCTCCACAAGAGAAGTTGTCATAGCCTGCAATGCCAGTTTTCTTAGCAAAACTGCCTGCCACTTCCTCCCTTCACTTCAGGTTCCACGCCCTTTGTTTCTCTTTTCGCTGTGTAATATTCAGATCAAAGCGTTCTGGCTCTTCTTATCCTCTAAAGCACATCATATCAGCAGGTTAATAGTTGAAGGTCACCAGCCTCCATCTCTCTGCACCTTGTTGCGGCCAGGCGTGATAGCAGCCAAGGCCCCAGCTGGCGTGGGGGAGCTGCAGCAAGCTCGCTGTTTGTGTGCCCAGCAGATGTAAAAAGCTTGGTGCAGTGATCTGGGTGCACCTGTTGGTTTGTCACCATCTGTTAGCCAAAATGTTAAAAAGCCACACCCTCGGACAGCCAGCTGAGGAGAACTTAATCTCTTCCCTCCCAGGCCTCCAAATAAGGCTGCTGGTCACATCTTACAAAAGAAGAGAGCCAAACACAAAGAAGAAACTGTCTGAACCCCGCCTGCAGGGAAACCTAATCTTCTGTCAGGGCTGGGTTTTGTTTTTATGCTAACAAGAAAGGGCTTTTTAAAATAAACCTAGATAGTTACTGCCTGATAAGAAATCCTGTTATAAACTGCCCCCCTTTTTTTTTTTTTAAAGGAAGATATTAGTTTAACACGGATACTAGTATTAAGCAAATTAAGTGCTGATGGTATTTGGGATGACTACTTAGTGAGGTGGAAGTGTGATGACAAAGGGTTTCCTTTGAGGGAGACAGAAATGGCATCTCAGGAGCAAAATGCTCGGACAAAGGCGCTCAGCACAAACAATTATCTAGGTTACTAAGCTTAGGCCTTGGACTCCCTAAGATTAGAGGAGCATTCCTCTAAGGAAGGAAAAACAGAAGTTTGGGCAACACTTATCAAAAACATGGGGCAGGTTTCACCCTCTCAAGTTGCCCGCATCTTCAGAAGGGTCAAGGACCACACAAGCTAATCGCATTTAGCCCATGAATGTCATTTCAGAGCTAGGTGCCTCTCCCTTCAGCTGAACATCAGATAAACATTTTTAAAAACAGTGGGAGAGGGCAGTGATCGGTCTTTTATTCAATAACCTGCCCAAATCTCATCAAAATTAAATATTCAGCTAGAACATGCATGGAGCAGCTTTCTCGAATACATACCCAGGATAAGTCGGAGCAAATGTTAGCCTGCATTCTTGTCTTTATTGAGAATAAATAGGGAGCAAGAAACTGGTCTCCATCCAAAGTTGTAAAAGAAGGAAGATTTACTTTGTAATTTAAGATTTTGAAAAGAATCTTAAGTTAGAAATGATTTCATCTAGCTAACGAGTTTGGCTTTTTTATTTATTTTTTTTAGACAACTTAAAAACACATTGGCCAACTCTTTTGTATGACGGTATACCTTTTATGTATTGATTTTTTACCCCTTTCCTTTCTTACCAAACTATCACTCAACCTAATCCTTAAGGAATATTGAATAGAATTAACACCTTTATACCAATCCCATTAGTGTGCTGTTAAATTAATGGGTTCATTTCTGCCCTCAAGCAAGATTCGGATTATAATCTTGAGACAAGCTAGCTACCTTTAGGCAGTAGGCAATCACTTTAAAAACCTGAAAGCAGGCAACATATGGCACACTGCACAATATAAAAGTGTTTGAGAGGTACAAGTTTCCACCCTCATGATACATGCCCAGTTTTAAATAAAACATAGCGTCATCTGGTTCACGCTTAAATACTGAAATTGAAATTATTGGCCATACTGTCATTTTCAAAACAATAGCTAACGGTTTGCACATGTGCTGTTTACAGACCCAAGCCTGTAAACACAGTCACCAACCACAACTTTGCAAAGGTAAATGACAGCTTGAAAAATTTCAAGTCTTTAGAACTCCTGGGATTTCCTCACCCGCCCCCCCCCCCTTTTCATTCATTCTTTCTTCCCACCCCACCCCCAACTCTAATCATAGACACAACAGATCCTCTGTGTGCGCATGCTCAACTTCCTAACCAGGCTGCCCCCTCCCCCCACAACACATTTTCCTGCTGTTGAGACCAGCTGGGATGTATTAGTCATGCTGAAGCACGTCATGTAACACAGCAAAATATCAGGCAGCCCAGTGTCATGGGAAAAGTGAATCTACTTCATTATGTACCTAGGGAAAGGAAACAGAACTATTGGTTAAATGGACCTAGTCTTCCCTTCCGTGTTGTTGGGGTATATTCTATTAATGTCATTAACAACATTCCAAGGACTTGGCATACAAGAACATGGTATATTAGGAAAGTATCAATACTGATCCTGCAGGGTGGCACCTGTGCTCTTGGGTCGTTTTCTACCTTTTATCTTCACACACAAATTCTATAAATGTTAAAGATTTATGAAAACAGAAAAGAGGGTTACTGTGAACAAAGTAGAAAAAGGCGTGTCCCAAGGAGAGTGATTCTCTGTCTGAGAACACAGGGGTACTGCCAGCCCTTGCTTTGGAAATTTGCAGGGAAAAACAATCACGTGTTGGATAGCACTGCCTCTCAAACTTCGATGTCCGTTCAAATCACATGAAAAGATGTTTGGAAATGTTTCACTGATTCAGGGCCTGAGGGTTTGTGTTTTAGTAATAACAAGCTCCCAGGTGATACTGAAGCTGCTGGTCCCTGGACCACACTTTGATTTGTAAGGTTGTCTTAGTAAGGGCAGCATTTAGGACAATTTAAAGAAGATAGCTTTTTTAGAACTACTGAGTGCTGACGTCAATCAAAAACTGATCTGAATGAATTAGAATCCTGGAGAGCTAGATGACAAGGAAGGGAAGGGGCCCGCCCCCACAGGACCTCTGGGGACTTTTATGGTGGGACAGCCTAGGGAACAGGCATCAGTGAGAGATGAAAAGGATATGTAGGTTTTCAATTTTTTATTCTTAATGATCTGGAAAGTTCTGACAACCCTCAACATCATCTTGAGAAAGTCACATGTTGGTATCCAGATTTTACTTTTAGTAGACAAGCAGATATGCAAAGTGTTTTTTTAATAAATGAATAAATTCTATCATAAGACAAGGTAAAAAAAAAAAAATGGAACTGGAACTTGTTTCTGGGTTGTTAGCAGCATCCCTAGTAGAAAAGTAAAAATCCTCAAGGGAAAAATCCAAGAACATAATTTCCCCAATAAAAGATGTGTAGAGAAGTTACAGTAATGCAAAATAGTATTTCTCATTGTTCCTTGAAATAATTTACATCTGGTATTTCTTCCATCAACTTCTCATGTCATTGACTCTGGTAATTTAAAAATACTTGACAGTTACACAATCATTCTGTTTTTATCGAAAAGTGTTTAAGAAAGAAAATCGTTTCAGAAACAGTTAAAACATAAGTGGGGGCTCTCCTTCAAGACGCTGAGAAACATGAGAACTTTGACTCCCTATGTGGAAATTAAACATAAATTTTAGAAATTTAACAAAAAAGTATTGCTCAGTCTTCTTGTTTTTATCTCTTAAATTGCATCATAGTACAGTGTTTAGTTTCCTAGGGTTGCAGAAACAAACTACCACAAACTTGCTGCTTAACAATAGAAATTTGCTTTCTCCGTTCTGGAGACCAGAGGTCTGAAATCAAGGCCTCAGCAAGGCCAGAAATCTTCAGAAGGCTCTAAGGAAGAATCCTTCCCTGCCTCTTGCTCCGTTGTGGTGGCTGCTGGCAACCCCGGGTGTTCCTTGCCTTATAAATGCTTTGTCTAGTCGCTGGCTCCATAATCACCTGGTGTTCACCCTGTGTTTCCTCTCTGTGGCTTTTCTTTTTGTCTTAGTAGGGCACCAGGCCCCAATCCAATATGATCTCCTCTTAGCTTGATTACATCTGCAAGGCCACGAAAGTTAAAACAGACTTAAAGTTTCTTGAGGACAGAAATTATCCCATTATTTCAGGTTTCTCTCTGTTCTTAAAAGTGTACTTGCAATAAATGTTTGTTGACTATGAGTTGAATATTTACTTTTATCAAGTTACAGTGAGTCACTTTGAGGGCAAATAAAACTTATTTAATCATTTTAAAACATCTAATTGATGCAACCATCTATTGAACTTTGGGAAAAATGCTGAACAGAAAAGATGAATGCCAGGCAGTGCCTGTAGCTCAAAGGAGTAGGGTGCTGGCCCCATATGCTGGAGGTGGTGGGTTCAAACCCAACCCTGGCAAAAAAAAAAAAAGAAGAAGAAGAAAAGAAAAGATGAATGCCATTTTAGTAAATATTTACTGCTTATAACCTGTTCTTAACACTACAATATACAACAAATAATCACAAACAATAAATGATTAGTACCCTAGGTTCATCTTCCAGTCTACAGATCTGTAAACCTAAGATCTGATCACATAGGGTGAATTGAAGTTACGTGGAAAGTCCCGTGTTAGTTAACGTTGTGCCCTGCTTGCTTAATTATGAGACATTAACTCAGACAAATCACTTGCACATTGACTCCATGATTTATGGGAGAAAAGGAGAAAAAAACATGATATGAAGACATTTTTTGACTTAATAATGTTCTCCTAGAATCCTTCTCTCTCTTAACCTCTTTCCCCTGCCCAACCGCACACATGCAAAAATATTCAAAAAAGAATCTTTGTGGTTATGATTCAAAAACTCATCTTGAACTTAAAGCTAGCAAATGTCAGCAGTTTCACGTTAGTTTGTCCTAATGTTCTCAGAAATCTAAACGATGGTATCTTGCCGCATTTAAAATTCTTCCCTGCTCGCTGCAGTCCCTAATAATATCCTGGCCATGTACCTTCATCTATATTCATGAGAGTGCAGATGCAGCCAAATTAGTGGCAGCAAAGCACATTTTACAGTGTAGAAAATACAATCTGGCTTCCTTTAAACATTTTTTGACAAAAAAGTTTTATTAAAAAAAAAAAAAAAGAAAGAAAGAAAACCAGACAGATTTAAATTCACCACCACCCGTCGGAGGAGTCTGTTACAAATGCACAGCTGGCTTGATGATGAGTGACAAATCAAAAGTCAGAGAGAAACTTCCCGATCATCTGAGCCCTTGCCACCCGATTAGCAGAAGAAAAACAGGGCAGATGGAGGGAGACGCAGCAGTTCGGAGGGAACAGATGGCCACTACGAACTTGATATATGAAATTAATAACACTTTCTCAAATACAATTAGTAACAGGAATACATTACCTGAATTTTCATAACTGTGAGCAAGCTGACATTAAATGAGGTTTTTCAGATTAACAGTTGATGTGGCATTGATATTTGGAGGGAAATAAAAATATATAGCAATAAGAGAAACCTCTTGCTTTTTGGTGCCATTGATCAGGATGTGGTAACATATGAAAGGAGAATTGCTATTCAAAGAAATTCCATATTTAAATTTCACTAATTGGAATTTTTTTTTTTCCCCTAATGTAGCCATTTGGGCCACATAATGCATGAGATACTTGAGAGCCTGGCAGATGTATGGATCCTCCACTGCCCTAGATGAGTTATTCTTTAGGAGGAAATTAACCATTATACATTTCCCGACAGATCAACTGGGGGGAAAGCAAACAAAAACAGGCACCAGGCAGGAAAAATGTCAAGGTAAGATGAAATCAAGAGGCTGGATTTTGTTTTTCTCAAATCCATCGATGGTACAATGAGATTCTAGACAGTCCTGGAGCATCTCTGTTTGGATGCCCACCCTGAGGATGGGCAACATGCTCACGCTACATGTCCTGCCCATCAAAAATTTATTCTTAATTCAAAATCTGTGATGTTGGCTTGTCTGGATTGTGTTAACCAGCCCACTGGGAAAACAGAACCTCTATGGGCTGAGTTAGGTCAGCCTGAAACTTCTGATCAGGTGAATGTGATAGTAACAGAAGCTGGCTGAAAGAAGTCTGACCCTGGGCCCTGTGCAAGGCCGAGGCAACCCGGGATGCTACAGTTCAAGGTCCCAGCAGCAGTGGAATGGGTTTTCTGATTGCAGGAAAGGGCATACCCATCCTATAGGTGAGGGCTGTGACAGGGTCAAGGCCTGTGGGACAGGTGAGCGTGAACGTCTCTGGCGAGGTGCACACTCTGGGTCTGGCAGAGACAGTGCTGAAATAGATAAGCACACAAGCCATGTGTATTTCCTGAGGGTGGCAAGAGGGTCTCTCCTATGCTTCCCACGCTCTAAGGGGGCGAATCATTACTTCTGCTACAACAAAATGGCTGTTTCTGCAGGTGATGGCTACAGAAATTGGCAGAGAGAGAAGGTAAGGATATTTCCTCTTCCCTGAAAAAAATAGCTGCTTATTCAGATAAACTTAGAAATAACAAGAAGAAGCCTCTTCTCTATTATGAAGCTAACACTCTCCTGCTTTTAAAGGCCAAAGAAATAAAGACAAATCTTCTTTTCACAAACCATCTGGAAGCCCACATGTTTAAAAAAAAGGAGTTGAAACAGGTACAACTGGGAATGCCTAGAAAGGAGTGGATGTAGAGCACCTGACGAGGCATCAAATAATATTAACTTCCAAGCGATATCCAAATTTAATTTATAATTTCCGCTGCGAAATCAATTAGCAATGAGATCTTAAAACAGGCACTTCACAAACTTTTTATTGCCTTGGGTGTTCTCACTTGTGAAATTAAGGCCTTGGGTTTTAGAAAAGAACTGTCAGATCTAAAGATATTCTATTATGTTAAAAATCTAAAAGTAAACATAACTATGGATATTTTGTTAATTCTTTCAGGTTGTAATGACACGTGAATTTGTAACAAAGAACAAGAAAGCTCTTAGAAAGGTTATCACTAAATATTCCCAAACCTTTTAATATACTACTCCTAAAGCAGAGAATGTGGTTTTTAAAGATAAACATGTTTTATCCCTAACATTTGAAATAAAAATAAGATCAATTGAACACAATGACATTAGAGTAGGGTACTAACGATCTGTATGAATTGGATAGGCACGTTGTTTGGTTTCAATTTCCCCAGAAGCAAAACTTGAAATTATAATTTAATTGCACGTAGTTTATTCTGAAGGTGAAAGAAAACACCAGTGAGAGTGGATGTAAGGGAAGTTGGAGAGGGCAGTGAGGACGGCCAGTAAATGTCACATTATCAAACAAGTCACCACTGCAGGCAACTGTTGCTCAGTCTCCCTGGGAAGACCCTGGGAGCCCATGTAGAACACACATCCCAGAGGTATCCCCCTTGGGTAAGTGAGGGAGCTGGGGTGTTTATGCACCAGCTCCTGCCAGCCATCGGTCAAGGCTGTTCCTGGGATGTTAGTCCCCCTGCTTCTCTGGTCTGTGTGGGTGGTCAAGTAGACTCCAGAAGCAAAAGAAAACCCTCAACCAAAGAAGAGCAGGTGCTGGCAGTTGGAGTTGGGTTGCTGTACCCCAGGGCGCTAAGGGCAAGGGGAAATGGCAGGGCACCAGGAGCATACAGCATGCAATAATAAAGCTACTGTCAACCAGGTTTCTGCCTAGTAGCTATTTATTCAGCTAGACCACATGACGTGAGGGATTGTATGTCCTCCTCCTCCCACCTTTGGGAAATGGGCAGAAGCCACAGGGCATCCAGATGACAGGCAGCTGCTCCTGCCCCTGAGAAGTGCTCCTGCTGCAGCCTTTACAAATGGAGGAGAACCATCCCTTTGCCCCAACTCATCTGGGTACATCTGGGTATTGCCTGAACTGTTCCCCACCTCCTACAGGTAATAAATAATTTTCATTTCCCATAGGATCCTCACTCCTCAGGCTGAGAGTGGAGAGTGAGACAATAGAGGAGATGCAGAAACTACTCTCATGATTCATCTAATATTCGGTCAGGCAAGGGGAGTGTTCTGACTTCCACCACGTTCTGTGATTATTCCTGTAGATGCACAAATTTGGGAACCAAGGCGAAATTTGATTAGAATTTCCTTTTACTTTACTTGGAATACATAAGGACATCTCTCTCTTTACCAAAATATGCATGTTGAAGAGAGCTCATAAGCAAGATACCTAAGTAGAGGGGCTTTGAGCAGATATTTGCTAATTCTTTCCATTCTCCCCTGATGCTGACGGGCAGCACACCTTTCAGAAAATGTCATAACACCCTTCACATACCTGATTGCTGTGCCATTAGGCTTTCTGCTCTAGGGCAAAGAAATCTCCTTAGACGGGCATGCTGCAGAATATGAGTCTCATTTATATATTTTTCTCAAGAATCTCCTAAACACTGAACAATGATATGATAGTTTTTCATTTAGTTTATTCTCTAAATTTTGATTTTTTTAGTTTGAGTCTTAAGATGGGGTATCTATTTAGTCCAATAATCAATAAATATCTATTGAGCACTTCTCATATGGCAGGCATTGTACCAAGTAAACATTTCAGATAAAGATTTTTGCCCCTGTGTTGTTTACATTGTCACAAGGGGAGTCAGACAATCAACAGTAAAATTGTTAAGAAAGTTTGATAGTAGGGGGAAGGCAATAAGGTCCATAAAGTAAAGAAAATATATAGGGCAGAGGTAGAGGGCATAGGCCTTCAGGGGAGTCCTCATGGAGAAAGCAACATTTACACAAAGACTCAAAGGAGACGCAAACACAATTCAGAGTTCCTGGCACATTTCTTGGACTAGAAATACAGCAGCAAATATGACAAAACTCTTCCCAGATAAGCTTATATTCTAGTGAGGGAGCTCAACCATAAACAGATAAGTAAATACATGTTGTGTGATATCAAGAACTAATCAGCATTGAGGAGAAAATAAAGTGTGATAATAAGATAATAAGATAAAATACAGGTGCACAAACTTTCTCAAAAAGATCAGATAATAAATATTTTCAGCTTTCTGGAAGTTTCTGGTGTAAGTATTCCATTCTACCATTCTAATGCAAAAGAAGGTATAGATAATGAATGAATGAGCATGGTTGTGATCAAACAAAACTTTATTTGCAAAAATACACGGTGTACAAGAACAGGTTCAGGCAGTATTTTGCTCATCCCTGGTTGTGGGAACATTTGAGGATATTATTTTAACAAAGACCTGAGTGAAATGATTAAGAACCTGTGTGATCATCTGGGGAAGGAGTAGCCCAGGCAGAAAGAACCACAGTCCAGAGGCTCTGAGGTGACAGCTTGATTGGCAAGTGTGTACCTGAAAGTCAAGGGAGCCACAGGAAGGAATTAGCAAGTCAGATCTGAGCACAAGACTGTATTACTGGTCAAAATGATTGACCCTTCATACACATTCTTTGCTGTCTTACGTAGAAGCTCTTTCCTCTGAAGGAGAATAGTATATTTCCCCAGGCTTGACTTTGCATCTAGCCATGTGACTTGTTCTGGATAGCAATGACAATATGTCCATTTCTGAGTATGAACCTTAGGAAGCTTTGGATCTGTTCCTGCTCTCCCTCTCACCTGTCTCCCACTGCTGTGAGCAGAGTAGCTTAGGCTAGCCTTCTGGTGCCTGAGGGAGCAGAGCCACCGAGCCAAGGCATCCCGATTGAGTCCAGCAGGATCAGTCAACTGCTCACCAAGCTATAGACATGCAATGATAATAAAGATCATGTGAAGCCATGGAATTTTCAAGTTGTTTGTTATATAAAAATATTTAAGTGATATAAAGAAGTAGCGAGGGTTATATTATGGCAGCCTTGTGGCCACAGTGAGAACTTTGGATTTTATTCTGCAAGAAGGAAAACCATTACAATGTCAAGAACAGAGGTAAGGTAAGACTTGGTTTATAGTCTGGATGCATTATTTAGGTTACACAGGAAATTATCTGCAGAGGAGCTGGAGTGGATGTGGCGACCAATTAGGAGGGATTTTCAACTAACATAACTAACGAACTAAAACTCAGGAAGCGAAGGAGAACAGAGGTCGTAAGATTTGGAATATATTTTGAAGGTAAAGCTAACACGATTTTTTATATAGATTGGAGGTGATGTACAAAGGAAGGCAAGTAGTCAAGGATGGCGCTGAGATTTTTGGCCTGAGAAAATGTTTAATGTTTAAATATCAGTACATTTGCTGAAATGGAGGGTAATCTAGAGGATGAGTTGGCTGAAATTTAAAAAAAATACTGAAATACTGAATCAAGATTGAAATTAACAGAAAAGTGAGAAATACTTTAGCAAAGCATTAAAAAATGCTTTAATTTTAAACAAGACTTTGGAATTACACAGACTATGTAAGTGTCTGGTACAGTCATAACCAGAGACTGAACACTGGACGGCTCATCCAAGAGATACTTACTTTCTCCCAGTTCTAGAGGCTGGAAGTCCAAGATCAAGGTGCTAGCAGGGTTGATGGTTTCTGGTGACGCCTCCACTCCTGATTTGTAACTTCCCTCCTTCTCCCTGCGTCCTCATATGGCCTTTCTTCTCTGTGCACATGAATGGGGAAAAAGAGAGCGAGAAAGGGAGAAAATTAGGTGGGGGGAGAGATTGATTGACTGATTGGTTTCTGGTGTTTCTTCCTCGTCTCATAAGACACCAGTTCTATTACTTACTTAAATGGCCTCTGACCAAATTGGGACCTAGAGCTTCAACATATGAAGGGAGGGGCACAATTCAGTCCGTAGCAGCTAAGTGTATCTGCTAACACCATTTTGTAACAAACTAAAACAATTTGAGTTCAGCTCCACTTAGCATCAGCCTCTTTGTTCTTTCACAGCAAACCTTTTTCAAAGTATCGTGCATGTTGTCTTCTCAATCTTTTTCATTAGGTTTCCTTTCTACCACTGCACTAACATTTCTCTCCTCAGGGTCAGAACTGACTGCCATGACGTTCATCCCATAGTTTCTCTTCCTTCTGCTCTTGTGACTCCTGTTCTGATATGACAAAGTGGACCAGATGCTCTTTGAAACACCCTCCTGTCCTGTTGGCTGAGGTGACCCTATGCTTTTCCTCCAACTTCCCTGAGATTCCCTTTGGAATCTCCTTTGCTCCTTACCTCCAGACGTCAGGTGCCTCGAACTGCAGGCTCAGACCTGCTGCTCTTTTCTAGGGCAGTTTGGCCCCCAGTGATCTGGCTGACTTTCATGATTCCCTGTGAAAGCTGTGGGCTATTACCACTGCACGTATATATTCAACTTTGACATTTCCACTTTGGCCCAGATTTTGGTATCTAACTACATCCTCGACTTTTCCACTTACATGTTAAAAGGCATCTCAAGTCTAAAATGGAATCCTTGGTTGACTTTTATCCCAAACCAGTTCCTCCACCAATTTCCTCCTGCTGAGTAAATGGCACGTGGGCAACTCAGCTGCTTGGGCCTAACTAACACCGAGGAGCTGTCCTCATGTCCCTTTTCTTACCGCCCCTCACCTTTAATCTACCAGAAGTGTTGTCAGCTGCATCCACTCCCCTGTCCTAACCACTTGCTAATATCTTCCTTGCTACAACCCATTGGTTATTAAAAATAAAATGTATCATTTAATTAAAATGTCACCACCACTTTTAATTCAAGCATGTGGCTTCTCTATAACTCTTTTCTGAAACATGTGTCCAATATAGTGAAGAAATGAAGAAGAAAGAAGATACAGAGCATGCCAAAATGTACACACATTTTAAGAAAGAAAAAAAAGTATTAAAATTGTTACGTTCAAGTCACATTTGACTTCTGTTATGATGAGAAGTGCTTAACATGACTTATATTTATCTTTTGTTATCAGTATTTATCGAGTATGACCATTTTAATACGGTATTTCCCTTTCTTAAAATGTGTAGATGTGTTCGTTACCCTCGGTTTATGTTTTAATAAGCAAAACTTGCTCCGATTTTTTGAAGACATGACATGGGAGTGGAAGGAATGTGTTTAACATTCCGTGATATTTATTGACTTGTGCAAAGCCAGTTTTGAGCAGAAAAGAAATACAGGAGGGGAAAAAATTCCTTCTGGGGACATTTGCCCTATTGTCCCTCTGGATCTTCCATCACGATTTGAAAATCCTGTAGAAAGTCAGCTTCTGTTGCATCCTGTCCTTTTAAGCCTAAAGGAGGAGGCTATTTATGCTTCCCAAGAACAATTTTTCACTACAAAAAAACAAACCCTTAGTGGAAGGCTAGCAGAATATTTGTGGGAAGTTGCTGGATTATTTAATGGAGTCCCTCAAATGTAACTACTTCGCCTACATATGAGCTGAGCTGTATCATTATTACTGTTGTAACGAGATAAACAAAAGCCATTAAAAAGGGAAAAAACGAAACAGCCGAAAGTAAGAAGCATTTTTAAAAATCCATAAAATCATTATGCAGTTTTAACCAATTGCGAGTCTGCTTTCAGTTAAAAAAGTGCCAAGAGCAAACCACAGACATGAATCAGAATGGGAGTTTAATTGGAGACTGCCGGCCAGCGGCCAATTTAAAGACTATTTTGAGAGAGCTGGTTGAGCTCAGTACTGAAGCCACATTCGATTCACCTTAGGAATTGCTGCCATTCAGACCAGCGGAATTGCCTCCTCTATAGTCAGCCTAGCACGTCCCTAGACTGGGTCCTAATTCACTTCCACCACTGCTTAGCGTTGAAGAAATTAAGAAAATTCAATGATCTCTTGGAAGCGGAGCTGGCTGTACAGTTTGTCAGGACCAATGCAGAATGAAAACCGGGGGACCCCTTGTTCAAAATTCAGGAAGAAAATGTCACTAAAAGGACTGCAATTTGAAACATTCCCAGGCACTTGGGATGTGGAGGCAGGAGTTTGAGGTTGCAGTGAGATACGATGACACCACTGAGCTATATCCAGGGTGACAGAGCAAGACTTTGTCTCTAATAAATAAATAAATGTAAATCTTTTCTCTTTCTTCGGAAGTGTCCCTGCTGACCTCCCTGGGAGGCTTTCTCTCACTTGTAATCCTGCACTCCCTCAGGCAGATGAACACACAGAGGGCACGTGCAGGCCTCACACCTGAAGATTCCCGGATCTCCAGACCAACTCACCAGTCTTCCTTTTCCAAGTCTACTACTCAAGTCAGGGTGGATGGACAGCCCTGAGGAAGCCAAGTTTTCAAGGGGGGCATGCTGGGTGTCTTCTTCAGAAGTGGAAAAGAGGCTCTCCAAGTCACCCATCAAATGTCCTGAGGCACTACTGACCCTGGACACTCTGCTCTGAGATCCTGTGAGGTGCAGGCTCACCCTGACCCAAATTCTTCCATGTTTAACACCAGGCCCCCACCAGTGGGACACAGTGACAGAATGTGCCCCTCACCATGAGCTGCCCTCGCCCCTCGTGGAAGGTGGCAGTGGAAACAGCATAGGAAGGGGGAAAGCTGGGGCCCTGAAGCCCAGAAGGTGGAGACCTGATTGCCCAAACCTGTCCCAGGGCAGTGGGGGAGCAGGAAAGGCTGACACTCACATTAGCAGGGCTCTGAGCCACCCTCCCTCCACTCACTTCATATTCTCATCAGACTTCATTACAAAATACAAATCCAAAGATCACAAAGCATGGAACCCCAGGCCCCCCACGTCCTTCTGAGCCAGGAGCCTTGTGCAAGAGCAGTGGCGGTGCCCATGAAGCAGACCCTGACACGAAGTGGCTTTGCTAGTGACATCACGACAGGGTCCTGATCCTGGAGGGTCCTGGAGGAGCGGCGTGCACCTGGCAGCTCTGGCTTTTCTCCAACAAACATACCATTTTCAAACAAGAACTTTCGAACAGAGAAGGACACAGCATTTTAGAAATTTTTCAAACAGCATTATCTTTCGTCAGTTTATACAGATCAGACACAGCAGTACAACATACTAGAAGAACTTACAGGCGGACAACAATGACTTAATTTGGAATCTGTTTCTAAGCAGTGCCATTCTAATCAGCGTGTAATTAAGGCATTGCTCCAAGCAGTCTTGGCTGGGTTCAGTGAGCTTAGACAGATATGGCTCTCTGAGTCCTTTACAGCCTGGACAGGATTAATAATCATCAAAGCCTCACACTGACCATTTTCCTCCTCCTTTGAGCTCCATATCCTTCTGAGTATTGTTGTTCAAACCGTAGCCGGCTGGGCCCGGTGTCAGTGGTTTATGATGAATCCGTGCGCACATTTATACTGCTATAATATTCACGGCATTATTTTCATTGTGGTGCATATTTGGAAAACCTCATTAAAAACTTAAATTTAACAAATAATTTTTGAGGTTCTTCATAGTATTGCACATATGGTCTCCTGGTTTTAATTCCTTTTTAATTTTTGTAGTATGATGTCGCTTTCTTGGGGTAGTGATTAGGAATAATCTGTCGCATTTAATTATTATAATTATACCAACAGTTGTATATAATTTTGAATATATGCATATCATTATGATTATATATGTGCAATATTTATTGAATGCTTATTATCCACCAACCATACTTGAACTTATTTAATCTTTATAAAAATTCTGTGAAATAAATACTCTTATTTTTTATATGACATATGAAGGGACTAAGCTTCAGAGTGGTTGAGTAACTTGCCTAACTTTACACAGCTGGTTGGTAGCAACATTTATGGAGGTTTTACTGTGAGCCAGGCATCATACTAAGTTTTGTGTATAAGTTATCTCATTTAATCCCTGTAACTGTTGGGGTAGTACTGTTATTGTCCTCTTTTTGAAAGTCAAAGAACTGGAAATTGGAAAAGTTAGTTGATTTTCTCAAGGGCACTCTGTTGTTACTATTAAGTAGAAGAGCCAGGATTTTTCCATAGACATTTAGACCTCAGAGCTTGTGTTTTCATCTGTCACATTATTTGCAGAAGGCTGCATTTGACAAAAATGGCCAGAGCCATATTTCTGTACTCACATGTTTTTCTAGAAGTTTCACTTCCCTCATCAATAGTCTGTTCCCTCTCCACCTGAAAACTTGTGGACATTATGACAGTCAAGTGATACTGCGTGCCTTTCAGGGCTCGGACATAAGAGGTGATGTAGCATCTCCCTGGCTCGCTCTGTCAGGATGCTTGTCTTTGCAACTCAGCCACTGTGCAAAGCAGAGTGATGGTTCCCCTGTGTTCTAATCCCTCGAACCCCTGAATATATTCCCTTACACGGCAAAACCAACGTGGCAGATGTAGTTAAATTAAGGAACTTGAGATGAAAATATTATTTTTCATTATGTAAGTCGCCCAATTACAATCACAGAAGTTCTTAAAAGTAGAAAGAGGGGTGGCAGAAGGTTCATAGTCAGAAGAAAATGTGATTATGGAAGAAAAACCCAGAGGGATGCAGTGTTGCTAGCTTTGAAGAGAGAGGAAGGGGGCTGTACATTTAAGGATGTGGGCAGCTTCTACAAACTGGAAAATGGCTCTGCCTAGACCGGAGCCTTCATTCGACGGGAACACAGACTGGGATGAGTGGATTTTAGGCCAGTGAGACCTATATTGTACTTTTGACTTATAGAACCTGAAGGTAATAAATCTGAGTTGACTTAAGCCATTACATTTATGGTAATTTATTGAAGCAGTGATAGAAAACTAATGAAGCCACCACTTTGTGAGGAAGCCCAGGCCACAAGGAGATGTTTCAACTGCTGACCCTAGCTAAGATCTGAGCCTACAGCCAATATCATCTGCTAGAAAGTGAGTGAACCCTGATGATTCCAGCTTCCAGCCTTTAAGATCCCTGCTCATGCCAAGTGGGACAGAGAGAAGATGCTCCTCCCGGACCTTGTTGAGCTGGCTGATGGGACTGTCCACAAAACCAAAACAAACAGGAGTTCATTCTGCCTTGTTTTATTTCATGCTTTGCTAAACTTGGGGAAACTTTCTAGTCTGTGAAGTAATTATTAATTACTGGGTTTCGTGATCCTGAATTACAGTAAGCGTTAACCTATTCCTAATTGCTGAGAATGTCCTAACCTTTTAAAGTGTCACACCCATGTTTAGGAAGAAGATACCAGAACACAGTGAACAACCAATAAGAAAGTGTGCCATTGGACAGAGAGGCACCCTCATTGCTGCTACAAGAATAAGACAGCCTCCTAATCGGTTTAGCCCCACTGATCAGGGAACTGCTGCAAATGTCATCTTTGAAAAGAATTCTCTTGGAGCGATTCCCAAGCTTCATATAAACAATTGAGAAACCCGATTCCACACTGTACAGCAAACAGAACTCACAGAAAATTATGGGGACAGTCTAATAAACATCACTACCAAGGGATCCACCTTGATTCACTTTATAATTTTTTTTTTTAACAAAACAAAACATCACAGAGATACCGTGATCATGAATTTGGAATTTATTAGTTTCAGCCATTTGTATTTTTTCATCTTTACTCTTTAAAAATAATAATATTTTGTTTTGTACCTTTTCTCACTTTGCATATGGTATTAACCACCTAAAACCTAATTTTTAATCATTATTCTATTTTTAAGATTTATTCATGTTAATACTCATCGGTCTAGTTTATTCATTTTTAATTGCTTCTTTCTCTTCTTAATGGATATTGATGTTTTTTGTTGGTTTGTTTTAGCTTTGCCTTTCACCAAAAATGTTGCAGTCCACATTATTTACACATCCCTTGAGCACATTGACTAGATAGAGTTCATTGTGTTAGATATTAGGTTGAAGCTAAGGAGTTTAAGGGAGCATATAGCCTCAAATTGGCTAGATCCTGCCAAATTGATCACAAAAGTTTTTTTTTTTTTTTTTAATAAGACCATAGTATATGAGAGTTCCATGGTTCCATAGATCTTGCTCACATCTGCTGTTATCAAACATTTAATGTTTTGCCAAACTGACAAATCTGAAATTATATCTAATTGTGGTTTCCCCAGATTAGGAGGGAAGCTCAGCAAACTTTCATATGCTTACAGGGTAATCTCTCTCCCCTTTTATGTGAAATACCTATTTATATTCTTTGCCAATTTTTTTTTAAGACAATGTCTCTGTCACCCAGGCTGATCAAGTGTGTGATTTTAGCTCACTATAGCCTGGAACTCCTGGGGTCAAGTGATCCTCTTGCCTCAAGCCTACCGAATGGGTAAGATTGCAGGCACATATCACTATTACAGAAATTCTTTTTATTTCTCTCTCTCTTTCTTCCTTTCTTTCTCTCTCTCCCTCTTTCTTTCTCTCCCTCTCTCTCTCTCTCTCTGTCTCTCTCTCTTTCTTCCTTTCTTTCTCTCTCTCTCTCCCTCTCTCTCTCTGTCTTTCTCTCTTCCTTCCTTCCTTTCTTTCTTTCCTCTTTCTTTCTTTCTTTTTTCTTTTCTTTTGTTTTTCTTGTTATTATTGTAGGACAGTGGTCTTTCTATGTTGCCCAGGCTAGTCCTATACTCCTGGCCTTAAGCCATCCTCCCACCTTGATCTCCCAGAGTGCCAGGATTATAAATGTAAGCTACCTCCTTGGCTTGTTTTATTTTTTAAATGTTTTGCAGAAGTCCCTCCCCAGTTGCCGAGCATCTGTACTTTGTCCATGATGGCTTTTGTGTAACATATTTAAATATTGTAATAATTTCAATAGTGTGTGTATTTGTTGTTTATTTAACCTACCTCTAGATCATAAATATGATCTGTTATTTCCTCCTTTTACTATCTTTCAATAGTGTATGAATTTGTTTCTGAGATTTCATTTTTTCTATAGTGTAAGGTAGAGATTTAATTTGATACCCTCCTTGCCCCCGCAGGGCTATCTCATCTGCCAGCAGCATGATTAAATAGTCATTTTATCCTCACTAATTTTTAATGGCATCTCTCTCATATTAAGTTTTCATAGATATGTAAATTAGAATTACACAGTGATGCTTCTCTAAGTTTATATAAACTATTACCCTGTCCATAATGCGCTTTCCCTACTCGGTTGTCTTGCAAACATTCTATCCTTCAATTAAATCCTGGGTTAAATGTCACCGTCTTTACACGATGGCTCTCACCTTTCTTCCTCTTCTCTGCATTTCTCCCTGTCTTCAGCGCAACATGTATTACATCATAGACATTCACGTGGAGAGAGTTTCTGTTGCCAGACAGATTTTTAGCTTTTTTGAGGCTAGACACATTGTCCTGTTATTTTGTACTGTCACGTACCTTGTAGACATTTAATAAGATTACATAAAGGAATACATTAATGAGCAAATCTTCACAACAGAACAGCTTGAGTGACACTTGGTAGATCTGAATAATTCATCTTCATATCTCTGGCCTATCTCTTCCCCTTGTTTTGCTGACTTTATGTAGAGATTTTAACATAGTTATCGTGGATGGCATTTTTCTTTCTAAAAATAGCTATTTATATCTGTAGTTTGGAGAGATAATATCCCAATTGTTAGATTCTTGTTCTTTTTTAACAATAAATGAAGTCTGAGGACTAAGTTAGCAACTTTACCTGTGCGGGGATCCTGCTTCATTCAAAAATCCCCAGAGCTGCCACACTGATACAGGAGGCAAGCTCTGTACTCAAGCAACCTGCTATCTGGTACACATAGATAAACTCTATCAAGCATACCTGACACTGTAAACTTACTCAAGGTTACATAATTACTTTTTGGATACTCTGTGGTCTCCTATAAAATGTAAGGACTCCATAAATATTTATTGAATATTTTCACGATAATAAACACATGTTTCCTTGCATGAGTTACTCTTGAGAAGATTTTACAAGATCGAGCAATTTCCCAGGTGATAAGGAGCATAACTGTTTTCTGGACATTATTTCCATGAAGCCATATGCGTGCCACAAAGCAGAATAGGTATCCACATTGTTGACATGACCTTAATGTTGCCATAGTCAGTAGTTTCTGCTATTATTTGAAAGTAGATTTAGACCCTCTATTTCTGGTGGTGTTTTCACTTACAGTAAATCTGCAACTGATTCTCAGTCTTTCTTTAATGCTGTCCATTTTGCCTTGACTGAACCCACAGTAATAGATGCAGCCATCAACTCAATCAACTCCAAGGAGTGAGAAACATAGTCTACGAAGACACTAAAGAGTCAGAATCTCATACTCAGCCAGTTATTTAAAGCTGAAAGACCTACCTTACCTCAGAGTGTGAAAACTTGGATTTCACATTACTTACTGGTCCGCAGATCATGCATAGTTCGCTCTGTTTTGTTTAAAGGAGTCTGGTTACAGCCTACTCTATAGAATTTCTGCGCAGAGTTAAACTGTGTCTCTAAATCCCCTAAATCACTTAAGGAAAGTATAACCTTTTCTGAGATTTCACCCAATTTCTTTTAAGCTATCCTTTACATTCTCAGCTTTTCTCTGGAGCTTTCTTTTCATTGTTCCTGGAAGGATCCTTTCGTCTTTGGATTCTCAGGGTATTCAGGCCACATAATTTCTCAAATCTGGCCTTTCAGTTTCTGACCTGGTTACCCGATGACATAAACCCCTTAGCTTTTCATTCTTTGCCCCTAACTTTTTTTCTGGTGAATTTCCTTTTTGAACACTCTGCTTCTACTCGCCTAAGCTTTGCTCTCCCCCCACACAACCAAGTTCCATGTCCTTCCCAATCCCAGCCACTTGGGTTCTGGATTTTCCCATTTGCCTCTGTTCCTTTCTCTAGAAAAAAAGAAAAGGAAGAAGAAGAAGAAAACAGAAAGAAATCTGTTTCATCTCAAATTCGTGTTTTAAGACCCAAATTTACATTTAAAAGTCATAAATAAGTCTTATCTACAACCTCTGCCAGATTCTTCCTCTTTTTAGAGTTCAGTTTCCTTGTCTGCAAGATGAGGTGGTTGCAGGAGATCTGGTTCAGCACAGTGTGAGTCTGAGTCTAAGAAGATTTGTCTTATTTTTATGCTTCCATTGTCTAGCAGTTCTTTAGTTATAGGTAATGTCTTGGGCACTTTGGCCATCAGCACATTAAATGAAAAACTGAGCCATGAAAAGAAGAATGAGCCAGTCCTAACATCACAGGTCTGTTGGTGTTAGGACACTGTGAGGCACGGTTGGGAGAATAGAAAGCGGGGAAAGCACCAGGAGCTGCTAAAAGGTGAAATGCAGGAAGTCCATAAGGTCACCACACACGGGGAAAATGAGAAATTGTAGCTGACTATACCTTTATTTACAAAATATTCATTACAAAATTCTACAAAACATTTACAAAGTATATGTGTTGGCCACCTCTTGGGAAAATTGTGTAATGAATATTTTATAAATAAACGTACATTTAGCAACAATTTCCCATTTTCCCCATGTATGGTGACTTTCAGGGTACCCTGTAAAATAGTCACAGGCAAAGATGCAATCTGAAATGTCTTCATGATACCCCTAACCAGAGGAACTAAGCTAGTGTCACAACTTCCAGGAAAGAATTAAGAAAAGAGGGGGAAAAATTAGAAATCTAAAACCCCTTTTTTTTCTTAAGTAAGATTTTTCCTTGGGTTATGAGTTTAGGGGTCCAAGGAACAGGCAATGCAAGTCTGCCAACAGATCAGAGTTAGACTAAGACGAAGTGTAGACGGGGCAGGAGCCCAAAGTCCTTAGTGTTTTTGTCATCTTCAAAATAAAAATCCCCCATAGTATTATTTCTGAACACAATGAGCCAACGACATGGCCCTTATTTTTAGCTCATATATTTGTTAGATTGTAAACTGGGAAAGGTATTTGTTAGGCTGCCTCACTTCCTGGCTTGCTAATCGCATAACACTACTATGTCATTCAGATAACACAAGAAATAAGGCTCTATTCCTCCATTCTGTTGGGTAGACAGCTCATCAGGGAACCGAGAATGGTCTCCTCTAGAGGAGAAACTATTTGTAAACAAGCAGAATTCTTGCCAACAACTCTGTTTCCTGAAAAGAAAATTAGTAAGTTTATACCTTCTAGAATTTTGCTTTATTGAACAGTTTCTTTTTTCCAAAGGAATGACTCTTTTTTTCTTTCTATCATTCAAGAATATGTGTTCTACAAGTCCCTCTGGAAAAGGAATGACTGGATGGAAACAAAGTTAAAAAAGTAAAAGAGTTATAAAATCTCTTCATCCCGCAGTAACTTAGCTGTCATTCCATACCCATTTTGCAGATGAGCATGTAGAGGTTCCGAGTGATTACGTTAGTGTGAGCCATCACATAGAATGAGAAGTGAAGCTGGGATGTCAGTGGCCAAAGTGCCTTTTCATTTCTAATACTACATTCTCAGCAGTTTTCCCCCAGTCCATGAGAAGGGTATATTTCTTTCATATTCATAACTTTCATGTACTTAGTAAATTAATCATGAGAATGTAGCAGACATAATGAACATCTTAACAGAATGGATGGCCACCTATGACTGGCTGCCCTGACATGTCCCCTAACAACAGCTATTGTGAAACTAGGACAGCTTTTTTTTCCTAAATTTTCTAATTTTTTTAATATTTTGAACACTTCCACCCTTTCTTTCTTTCTTCAGCATTTTCCTTTTTAGGGTTTGTATAGACAATGGATGTCTTCATTAAATCATTCATTATATATTAAATGAGTTTTTCCCCCATGCAACCCACTAGACTCCATGCGTAAGGGACAATGGGAGGTAAAAATACCACTGGCCATCAAAGAATGTTTATTTTAAGGGATATAACAGCCCGATCTCTTTCCCATTGTGTAATTGGAAAAAGTTTCAAATGGTTGAAATTCGGAGGAAATTAAGAAAATGAATGTTAGTTTAAATAACTATAAAGTCCTGTATGAAAAAGAAGTAGCACTGATTCTTATTTGCCTCTAAAATACAGTCAGGTTCCTAAGCACATGTTTTCATATATGGAAGTGGAATTAATGCTGTGAATGCCAAAGACAATGTTAACTGGTACCGTGCATCCCTCTCCCAAATTACCCAAGATTGTTTTCATTAGCCCTTCCTCTTGCTCTGACCCCCTGCCCCCCGCCTGGAGGAAGATGCTTGCTGGTGGCACTTCCTGGCACGACAGCAACTGTGATATTTTAAGTGAGCTTCGCCTTTTGGTGCTCCCTTAACTCCGTGACCTGTCCGTGCTGGCCAGAGCTGCATTAGCCAGGGCCCGCCCGCACAGGAGACATTCCTTTCATTCATCAACAGATAAGAAGTTTTGACAAGCCTCTCCGGGGAGCTAAAGGGAGCAAACACATACGCACAGGAGATTGTCCTGTAATAGTGAGAAACACGGAGTGAAGGAGCCAGAGAAAGACTGAAGGAAGCTTGGAGGCGGCTGGGGCAGACAGGGAGTCTGCTATCAGAATTAACCGCGATGCAGTCCAGAGCCCTGCGCTCTGTTCCTACCTGTTTCTTCTCAATGTCACTATCGGCCAAGGTTTGATATAAAGCAGATCCCCAGAAGTATTCCAGTAACTCCTCAGGACCACCAGGGCAAAAACAAAAACATTCAGGGCTTGACACTTAGCAGGGCAGCTTGCCAGGCTTATCACATGTGAAAAGAGCTGCTGGGAGAGAGTAATCTCGCTCGTGTTCACAAGGTCAGGTGTTAAGTCTTGGAGAACCCAGGGCATTTTCCAACCAGAGCAACCTAGAAGGGTTGGGAATAGCATTTTTCTACGAACTGCCAAAAAAGGGCAATTATATTTTTTTATGGCGGTAAGGTCTGAGGCAGAACTTGAAAGGTCATTTGGGGGTGTGTGGGGAGATTGGTCTACCTTCTTGCCTTCAAGTCTGAATCGACCAGAGTGACCCTACCTTACAAGATTTCACACATTCTTTTTTCTTTTTCTTTTGAAATAGTGACATTCAAATGCACCAGTAAAATCCCCACACATTCTTTATGTAAATCTTTTTTGCAAGCCTGGCCTTGAGGAAATTCTGACACCCAACCTCACACTTGCAGGATGCATTTCTTTCTTTTTCTGCAAGCTTCATTGGAGATAATAATAGCACACACTGCTCACGCTCCTGAGTGCTTACTGTGTGCACCCGTCTCAAGGCGTTCACATGGATCATTTTCACATGATCCTCATAAACACCCCACGAGGTGGATGCGGCTGCTATCCTCATTTTCTGGATGAGAAAACTGAGGTCCAAAGCCAAGGTGTACTCATATGGCTAATGACCGATAAAGCGGGCTTTTCAACTTGCCCTTATTTGATCTTCACACTTGCAAACAATTTTTCACAGAGGTGCTTTCCTCTTTCTAATCTTGCGTTCCTCTGTTGCCTAAACAGTCTTTTTGCCTCTAAGTCTTTCTCTTCACACTGACTTCAGCCTGATATCATTTTTATTTTTTAGATTTTCCATCTCCCTAATAACATTTTTAAAAAATACTGTGTGACACTTCTACTGTATATTGTTTTAAGTTTAAATATAGGTCACCTTGTGTATGCTACATACAGTATATGCCCTATTATTATGTGATTATGTATTTTTTCAGCTGGAGAATCACTTATTTGACTCGCATTTCTGATAATTCCTTGTAACGGCTATAAAATTTCAAGTCTCTGGTCTATTAGGAGAAACCCTTATATCTGAAATTGGACTCTCATCCCTCAGATACAGGGGTGAGGTTCCTGTACCCGTACCTGCAGGTGTATCCCTACCTCCCACCCCTTATGCTAATTTTTTCAAAGCTTTGTGTGGCTTTGGATCTTAGCTGCTACTATTTTCCTTAGGCTGCAGGGTCCCATCATGCTTTGTGAAGATTGTGGCAAAGTGGTGAAGTTTCTATGACCTAATTGAATAGTAACTAGTTCCCTTTCTTCCTCCAAGCTTAAGATGTACGTTTTCTTGATGCAATTCCAGATATCTTTATCAAGAAGATGGTGCCAGATATGGTAGAACACACCTATAATCCTAGCTATTCAATAGGCTGAAGCAGGAGGATTACTTGAGCACAGCAGTTCCAGGTTCCAGCCTGTAGTGTCCTGTGATGGTGGCTATAAATAGCCACTGCATTCTCACCCAGACAACATGGGAAGACCAGGCAGGGAGAGAGAGGAAAGAATGAAGGAGGGAAGAAAGAAAGGGAGGGAAGGGGGAGGAAGAAAGAGAGAATAAGAAAGAAGAAGAAAGAGGAAGGGAGAAAATGAAAGAAAAAGACAAAAGAGAAAAGAGAAGATAGTGAGTTGGGCTTTCCCATCATACAAAAATACTTGTATTCACTAATCCAACAAATATGTATAATGCCTACTTACAGCCAGATACATTCTAGGTACTAGCACTAAATCAGGGGTGGAATAGATAATAAGTCTCTGCCTCTTGAATAGTATCCTCCAGTGAGGTGTTATAGATAGGCAATATATTAATTATTTGAGAGAGAGAAGCAGGAAGTTCACTCAACTGGTGTTAATTCAACAACTCTTTGTTAAATGTTGAATATAAGTTGGATGGAGTTTGTCAGGTACTGGGGTGAAACAGAAACCAGGCAGACACACTTTCAGCCCTCCTGTTACCTATGTTCTTGTGGACGGTGCCTATAATTTAGCTGTTTGCTCTCCTGTGCATTTCTTACCCTTATCCTGCTCCTCTGGGCATGGAAGGAGTAGGGAGCAAATCTCTGCACACTGCATTTCCTGCATTCTCCTGTCAAATAGTTCTTAATCTCTTCTTCCCAGAGCAGGGACCGACCAAAGTTTAGAGGCCAAAAGAAAAGAGCAACTCTGCTTCTTCCTTTTTCTCCCTGCCTCCTGCTGGTTGTGGTTCTAACCCAGACAGACATCTCCTCCTTCTGGTCTCTTGTCCCTCCAGCCCTTGGCGGGGTGATGGCTCCTGGCTCTGGTTTGCTTCACCATCTCTGTTTAACTTCTTAGCTCTTCCATAATCTGCATGACTAAATCCTTGTACTAAATCTCTCTTTGAAAGAACTAATCTGGTTTGGGTTTACTCATGAGAGCCTGACTGGGAAAGAGAATTTTGAATAAGATGTTATAAATGTGATTAGCAAAACAAAAATGGAACGTAAGATACTGTGGAATATATTGGAAGAGATATTGACTGTATTTGTTTGCTGGGGCTGCCATAGCAAAATGCCACAGACTGGCGGGGTGGCTTAAACAACTCAGACTTATTTTCACACAGTTCCAAGGAATAGACAGCCACAATCATGGTGTCTGCGAGTTTGGTTTCTTCTGAGGCCTCTCTCCTTGGTTTGCAGATGGCAGCTTCTCCCTGCTGTCCTCAGACTGTGGAATCTCAGTGTCTGTGTACCTCTGGTATCTCTTCTCATAGAGAGACTAGCCAGGTTGGATTAAGCCCCACCCCAGCCATTTCATTTTAACTTAATCACCTTTTGAGAGACCCTATTTCCAAATATAGTCATATTCTGAGGTATTGGGGTTTAGGGCCCCCAAATCTGACTTTTAGAAGGTACATAATCTAGTTCATAACACTGTGGACTAGTTAACAGGTCAGGAAGGCTCACTAAAAAAGAGATCAACAAATAGAATGGCAGAGAGAGGCCAGGTGCAGTGGCTCACACCTATAGTCCTAGAACTGTGGGAGGCCGAGGTGGGTGGATTGCCTGAGCTCACAGGTTCAAGACCAGCCTGAGCCAGAGGGAGACCTTGTCTGTAAAAATAGCCAGGCATTGTGGTGGGTGTCTGTAGTCCCAGCTACTTGGAAGGTGGAGGCAAAAAAATTGCTTGAACCCAAGAGTTTGAGGTTACTGTGAGCTATGATGTCACAGCACTCTACTGAGGGCAATAAAGTGAGACTGTGTCTCTAAATAAATAAAAGAACTGGCAGGGAGGACACGGACACTATCCATGCCTTTATTGATTTCCACATATTTGACATAACTTTATAAACACAACCTGCGAGCCACTGCATATGCCGGCCTGAATAAGATGGAGGCTCTTCCCTGCCCATTAACATTAAGTGGGAGAACTGGGCAAGGGGTGGAATAATTAAAATATAATGTAATTTGTCTCAGGTTGGGGTAGGTAGTGAGCTGGAGAATGAAGAACAGAATCTCACCCCGTTCCAGAGTGGAGGATGGCTTCCTCTGAGTAGATGTCCTCTAAGATGTGTCTTAAAAGTCAAAGTGTTGAGTGAAGAAAACCCCAGAGTGGGAAGAAAATTCCAGGTGAATGTGAGAGTATGTTTTCTACTCTACTCAAAGGCAAGACTGTGGCTAAGAGAGAATAACATATTCCTTCTTCATGAAATGAAAGGATAGGACTTTCTTTTTATTCTGAGAACTGAATAAGATTTCTCAATATTCATTTGTAGTGCTCTTTATAGCTCTTAAACACTGGGAGTCAGTCTCTAAATATCTTGGAACTGAAGTTCTGCTTCCTCTATTTGTTCTCTTTTGCTCTGTTTTCCTTCTATGTGAGACGCTCATGTCATTCTTCCCTAATTATCATGTCTCTAATTTGGGCTGACCACCTCTTCTATGGTATCGGTAATGCTGGGAGCCTCTAATAGTGTCTCAGGAAGTGGCTGAGGGTGTTTACTGGAACAATAAGAAGGTGATGTAAGGCTTTTAAACCTCTGCTTTGTAACTTCTTGCTTCTACATCCTTAATGAGGATATTTCTTCTTTTTTTAACCATGTCAAGGCAGCTAATGAAGTATTACACAGTATTAACCCCCATGATTAGCCCCAAACCAATGTTGAAAAACAAAATCTAAACATAAAGTTTTTGTCTTTTTTATCTTTTTCAGCTATTTCGGTAGATCCCTTGCCTCCCTATCGAGCATCATTTGAGAAACATTCAAAGTAACTGTGTTAAAGATCTCCAACTTGAAGAATAAGCAAGCCTTGTCCAGGAGAGTAATTGAAAAATATCATTCGTAATGGTCACAGGTAATCTGTGCATTGGAAGATTTTGCACGTTATTATATATATGTCATAGATGAAAAGCTTAGATTTCTCCCCCAGAAAGGTTCACTCAAATTCTTAGATGGTTTCTTTTCTTCTCCTGGAAAAACTTCAAGTAATTCTGAAGAGGTTCCTGCATATATTTTTGCCGTTCAAAGCAAAAGGGCATTTGAACATTTGTTTAATCGGTAAGTAAACTTAGGGGAAGATGCTTTCTTTTCTCATTAGGACTAAATTGTGTGCTATTGAAAAGAAATGAAATTTAAAAATTAGCATGCATCTTTCCAGCAAAAACTAAAATTGAGAACATTTGAGTGGGGGGTTTTCTGAGTTTTTAGATTGTTTCACATTTCCACCACTGAGGAGGAAATAGATTCAAAGTTATAGCAAGAGAGCACCGAGTTAGATGTAAAGAAGAACTTTGTGTGTCAGACTGATTAAACACTGGAGCAAATTAGCAGGGAAGCTTATGGAATAGCCATCTGTAGAGATATTTCAAAAATAGAATTGACAATTTTCTTCTTTGGATGATTTAGGAAATGCCCCTACTGGCAAGAAGATGGACCAAATGGGCTCTTGAAATCCTTTTTGGTTCTCTGCTCCTAAGAGTCTTCCTTCACAGTTCTTGGCAGTATTTATTTCCTAGGTAGAATATAGAACAGAATGCCGTTAGCAAAGGTAGGTCTATGCATATGTGTGTGTGTGTGTGTGTGTGTGCATTTTTGTGTATGTATATACCAGTCTTTAGGTAGAAGAATGGGAAGAGACTATTATACTATTTAAAAAAGAAAAATGTCATTTTCTAACCATTCATGTTTACCTATGTCAAATAAATAGGACTTTCTCAGACTTCCTAAGATATTGTTCATTTTCTGACTTTCCACTCTCCTTCCTCTGCCTATATTTCAGTGTCGACCCGATCGTGTGTCCTCCTCTTTGCTCTCTATTCCTCTTACCCCTCCCAAGTCACTCCCAAGGCAGTTTCATGTTCTCCTGAGGTTCCTCCTGTTCGTGCATGACTTGAGAAATAGGCTTCCACAGCCATGAGTATATCTCTGGGTTCCAAAATTGTGTTCAAACTACCTACTAGGTGTCTGTACCTGAGAAGACCTCTGAGCAAGTTCAATCCAGCATGATGCGGCTGAGGAGCTCAGAGAAGAGGAAAAGGTCTCTACCTGCCATTCCACAGATCCTCTTACAGCCTCATCAACCCCATCCACCACCCCTGCACTCGTTCCCATGCTCAGCCTCTGGGCCCTCATCATTTCTTTAGCCTCATCTTGTATAGAAAACTACTCCTCCCACCCCACCTTCCAACTCGTGATCAAACAGTCACAGAAACTCACGCCCAACCCTCTCTTCTGGCACCATACTGTTCTCACAGCTTCCAGCTCTGTGAACTCATTTGATTTTCTCAAGCTGCCTATTCCTCTTTGCCTACATTATCTCTTCTGCCTTGAATAACCTTCCTGTCCCAATAGTAAAAAGTGTGGCTCTACAATGTGACTCACATTTCCAGCCTCAGCTCATCTTTCTAGGAAACCTTACTGAATTAACTGTCCCCCGTCCAAAGACCCTCAACACCTCTCTCACATGACTTTGGGAAAGGCATATGACATGAGAGGCAGACCACTCTGCAGCTGGGACTGTACTGCCTGTACCACATTCCACCTACGAGCCGCTGATGATTGACCTAACCTCTCAACTTTCTGAGTGCCTCAGTTTGTCTAGCTATATAAATAGGTTTGAGTATAATACTACCCCAAAGCAGTACAGATGAAAACATTCATCTGGCTCAGTGGGGTACTGGGGAGAATAAAGAGGTGAATGGTCCCTGCAATCAAAGTGGTTATAGTCAAAATAATAATATATGCAGTTCTAATACCTGTAAAAGAAGTTATGAATATAACATCATTATCACCGTCATTGTCATCATCACAACTAACTTCGCTACAGTTCTTACCATCTTGTCCTATTAGTAGACTTGTTGTGAAAACTTTTATAACAATTAGGCAAAGCAAGGTCATTCAGATTTGGCGACCTTTCTTCCTGCCAGGGCAGAGCAATTCCCTACAGCATGCCCCTAAGTGTTTAATTGGTCTATTTTTAAATGACTGAAAGTACTTGGCTCTGACCACAACCCATGAAAGATCATCTTACAATAGACTAGAAAGAAGTTCCAGGAAATTTCTTTTTCTGAGTTGTACTTTTCGTCCAATCACTTCAAATAAACCTCATGTCCCATAATTTCATTATAAAGAAGTACTGTCAGCCTGCAGGTATTACACCTAGTATTTATAGCTATCTTGCGACTACTAAGCCTTCTCCTCCCCTAAGATGCTATGCCACATGCATTTACTTCTTTATTCCTCCGAGATATTAGTCCACGGAGCCAAACTTTAGTTACCTTTGCATCTGTTTGTGCCTTCAAATTGCTTTTAGTTTATTTCAAGTTCTCTGGCAAACTCTCAAAAATGTAAATATCCCTTAATTTGGGGCAATGATGGTGATAATAAAAACAATAAAACCAATAGGATGTAAAAGAAAAAGAATATGAAAACAACGATGCCTTCTATGAGTTTACTGCCTTATAGAGTACAAAGCCCTTTTTACATCAATTATAGTGAAATTTCATCTTACAAGGAGATTGGGCTCTCAAACCAATCTATAAGATGAAGATTGCCTACAGTTAAAATTACCCTTAAAAATCCCTTAGGAAGTGCCACATGCGATATCAACATACCATTTCTCAATAAATCCAAAGATTTCTTTTCTTCTTCTCCTATTGGAACAGATGACTGTTTCTTTGGTTGAGCTCCAGATGAAGCAGTTGGCTTGCGTTTAGGGACCATGTTGCATGAAAAATAAGTATCTTTAAACACTAGAATCACACTCCTGCACCATCAGGTGCTCACATGCTGAGAAGCAGCCTCAGGGAGACAGAGGCACAGGCAGAAACAGCCTCCCGTGTCACTGTCACCCCCCGGCATGTGCTCAGGGCCTGGAGGGCTGCACAGAATGGCCCATGCTACTTCTTACAACCCTCTCCATCTCTGTTTCTCTCTCTTTACCTCTGATTCTCTTTCTTTTCCTTTTTGTGAAGTATAAGGGGATAGATATATAAATGAATATGTTTAAGGCAAAAAGTTTCATGATATGCTGTTGCCAGACTCCACGTTACAATCCACAGAAGTAAAGATAGATTGTTATCTCCTTTTAAAAGTGAAAATACACTGAAGGTCAGAGGAGAGTTCAAAGATTGAACAAATAAAAATACAGGATGCCCCGTTAAATTTTAAAATCAGATGAACTATGCATAATTTTATAAGGTAAGAATGTCTGTGCAATATTTAGCACAATTTATCCTAAAAATATTTAACTGAAATTCAAATTTGAGCACCCTGTGTTTTATCCGAGGACCCTCCCCCAGAGGCATTAGCTGGCATCAGGTCTCCAAGCTTCCACACTCCCTGTATTAGATCCCAGCAATACTTTCACATTTTGAAAGTATTAATTCTCAAACTCTCCTTGGTTTACACTCGAACTCCTTAACTTCTCTAATTATGTTTATGTTTGAAATGTTTTTCAATTTGTTCTACAAAATTACCTCATTCCAAAAAACAAGCACCATATAAGAATATATTTTCTTATCCAGATAGTCTATAAATTCAAACTTAAATTTGATCTGTATTAGCACCAATCTTGATGAGCAATTAATTACCTCCCTGTTTTATACTTTTAAAGATAAAATACCAAGGGAATTTTATTTTAGGACCTAATGGGAAACACAGGGAAAAGTTGTGAATATAGTGAAAACTTTTACTGCTCAGATGGAATGGAAAATGTTTAAAGCAAAAAAAACCAAAAAACCACAAAGCAAGGTCACATGACTCCGTCTAATATATTGGGCTTGTACTCATTATGACATCGTTAATAGCCAATTAGAAAGTTCTCTTTGTTTGTATTCAGCCTTCTGACTTCATTTCACAATAATTGGTATTGACAGCATTTTACTGCTGCTATATACTTTGCTAGGACCAAGACTGATATATTCAGACCCAGAAAAATGCGATGCTTTAACAAGGCAAGCACGATGTTCTGTTATTTTTACTATACCATGTTACCTGGGAGGCAATTACAGTTCTGGACTTTAACATTGTTTTCCAAGAATAACAATCATCCAATGTTTAGTTTGGCTAAAACAGAAATTGTGACCGGCCACCTGTTAGAAGAAAAATAAAACATTCCTGTGGCTGGAAGAGCTGAGGTAAATCATGAAAGGGAGTAGCATGTTCTGTTGGCTGTGATGAAAAAATGTAAAAGGCGATGAAAACTAGATAGACAAACGTCTGAGGATTAGGGTCTTCTGACTGCGCTTAAGACACCCCCGCAATGCTACCGACCGCAGGCAGGGATGGAAATTCTTCAGACATTTATGACATTTAAATTGGAACAGCTCTGGACCTATATTTTAAACTGGTGGTCAGATTCCCTGCAGAGAATTAGGGAAGCCTCCTGAGGGGGTCTTGTGGGCAGAACAGCTGACTTTGAAGCCACTGTTTAATCAGAAAGCAAACACCTAGGAGCCTCCTGTCGATGAGCTGGCGCCACAACGCGAGCATACCTGGAGTATGATCAGCTCCGCCACTTACAAACTCTGTCTCAGGGAAAGTTTTCCTCTCTACACTTCTGTTTCCTCATCTGTAAAATGGGAGCAAAAAGGTTATCAGGGTTATTTCAAAGGAACTAATTAAGGAATCAATGTAGGTAAAAGAGCAGAGTGATTATTTGTGGTACCATGACTGCCCCAGTAATGAAGCCAGCCATGATTATTAGTGATAAGCTATAAAATAAGGAGAATAAGACTTTTTCATTTGTCAACTCTTTTATTCAACAAATATTTAGTGAGTGTTGTGAGACTCCTCTGGGACTTGGAGAATAAGACTTCAACACCAGGCTGGTATTCTTTTCAGGGCATCGTTCCATATTCTTTCAGCCCAATTTTCTTCTCCAGTGTCAAGAGGTAGAAGGATACATCCACAGTTGCAAAATGAACAGACGACGGTGTGGGAGAACGTTTCTTGTGCCTGGAACTATATGCCTTATGGCATCTTATGCATATACCATCTACGTGAGATAAGTATCATATTGCCTTATTATAGATAAAGAAACTGAGGCATATAGACTTTTAATAACATCCCAAATGAGTGAATGGCACAGCTGGGGTTTATACAAAGTATCCCTCCTGACTACTATTCTCAGGAGAACATGCTAGAAGCCCCTACATAGATACTGACATGTAAGAAGAATGAAAAAACCAAAACTTTCCCCATTTCTGTGGTCACTAAAATGATCTCATCTTGCATCCAGCATGAAAACTGAAAGCCAATTCAGAGTGCCATTGTATCAATTCCCCGGTTCTCTTCCATGAGCACGCACTCATTAACATTTCTGTAACGAGTCCCTCTATAGCTGATGTGATCAAAATCAAAGGGTTAATGAACTAAGCCACCCTTGCTAAAAATAATCTCCACAAAGACCACATGTGGTAATTCTAATGAGCTATTTTACAGTAAATGTATTTGCAAAGCGCATGAAGGAAACAAAGAATTAGAGTTCTCAAAGTCGAATTAGAAATCAGTATTGAAAAAGCCAGCCTGGGTCCATCTAGAATACTAGACTTTAATCCTACACTATTTTTTGTTCACTAATGGCATGGAATTTTGTCCATGGATAGCCACTCTTAAATTCTCACAGAGCAATTTGTGTAAACTTCACTATGAGGAAGCTGACTTACCAGAGGACTCCCACCATCTTTATTCATCAGAAGGAGAATTTAAATCAGTAATAAGTAAAAGTCAGAGCCCTGCCTTCCCACCTGTTTCTGTAGATTTCAAGTAGTAGGATTCATTTCCCTACTCGGGGACACAGAAACATCTCAATACCTCTTCTTATTCTGAAATGCCATAATATCTCACATACTTTATTTTTATAATTATAATCATATATTTTGTCCCCTAATGGGGAAATACGACAGACAATGCTCAAATGTGAAATGAAAAATTTGAGATTCCAAATAAAACAGGGACTCAGTCAGCTGAGGAAAAAAATCTCTGCTCCATTCAATCACAACTCCGATTTCATAATGAGTCCTTCTGTGTGGGGCACAGCATTAACAACAAGTGAGAGGCAGGTTCGGTCAACACACTTCTTTAAATATTATATACAGGAACAAAAGGCAAAGTAAACACGGGAGAACGGCATCTTCACATTATTCCCACAGTGGCTTATTATCAACAAAGTGGCTAGTTTGATACGTCTCCTGGCACCTGTGTACCCAAACACCCAGCAAAATAAAGGAAAGTCATCCAGAAGAGGACATTGTTAACAAGGAAGCAATTTCTGCCTTATAGCAGAAGCCTTCCTGGGCACTTATATTTCTCTTTTTCTTTCTCTTTCGCTCTTGTTCCACTCCACGCACAGCCGCTCCATTCTCTGTCTTATCAATTATTCTTGCTTCTCTTTTTGTCCTCTTAGACACCCATTCAGCACTCCAATCAGCATTTCATGACCTCCTAACTGTCTTGGGTTTTTTTCTTCTTTTTCTTTTTTTTACTGTTCTAGCTTCCTGTTCTCCCTGCTCCTAGTTCTCACACCCTGATCTTCAGAGCCTTCACCAAGCACATCGCACATCCATCTCCTCTCCCCTCGGGGATACATATGCTGGTGAGGCCACAGCACATTTGGGTGGTCTCCTAGAAGCTCTCAGTAGTGAAGAAAGGGCTACTGGCATGAGATACAGCCTCCGAACTGGCTCTGAACACTGAAATGTTCTCTGTGCAAGAGATGGGTGTCCACATTTGGCAGCTCCAGATGTGTTTCAGTTCAGATCACCATCTGAGAAGGCAACTGGGAGGGAGGCTTCCTACTGATCTGGTGCCACGGGCCAGCCCTTTGTTGTGTCTGTGCCTCCGTGTTTTCAACAGTGAGACGAAGGATGCTCAAAGCCTGGACATTCTGGAGGACGACAGGTGTTGAAAAGCTGAAGAAAAGAGAAGGACAACTAATTCTGCTGAAAGCAGAACATGCCATCTTAGCAAGGAGCCAGATACGTGGGGACGCTCAGTGATCATTTTCGGCTTCTGTTGGGGGCAAACAGTTGGAGTAATGGCTAGGTTCACATCACACGGCTTTGGTCCATTTTTCTTTCCTCATGAGCACTGACAGGCAGTTACCAACACCAGGACCTTAAATGTCACTTAGATTCAAAATGAGAGGACGGTCATTGAGCAATTCTCTGGTAGCCGTGTTTTTAAAGCTGACTAATGTTCTGAAGTTGACTAAATCTACAAAGCCAATGGCACTTTCTTCTTTAGTGACCTACTCCGGAGGCTGACCGGAATGACCGACAAAGACTGAGGAAAGAGAAGAGGAGGGAGGGAAAGAAAAGAGAGGGAAAACAAAATAAAATATGTTACCATAAAAATGTTAGAATATCAAAGAAAATCATTTCAGACCAAAAGCATGAAACAGCTCTCATGCATCAGAGGCACAGCTGGGCGCATCTCCTCCTCCTGGGCTCAGCCAGTGGGCGTTACTGTGAGGAATTACTTTAGAATTCTCAGTATTGTTTACCATTGACCAATAGCTTCTGGGAAGGCTTATTATACTTTAGGAGTCTTCCAAAGAAGCAGCATTTAGGAATATTTTAATCTACTTGAAGGTTAAAATAAATAAATAAACAACAACAAAAAAAACCAGCCCAAAGGAAAGCAAGCTGAATCTTAGAGATTAATAAATATACATTAAAAAAATATCAAGTGATAGCAGCATAGCTTCAGAGAACATGTTGTTTTGAATTGAGGAAAAAAATTTGCCTGATCAGTGTCTGGAAGGGCGTATTAACTATCAGCATATCATTTGGTTGCATTTCACTGGCAAGCAGAGACATTTCCTCCTCTGCTGCTGTGGAGAGAAGCATTTTCAAATTGTCTCGCTAAGAATCATCTGTGAATAATCATGGTTTCCAGCAATGTTATAACAGAGGTCTGCTATCTCAGGGCCCACTACACAGTATTCCTAACTGAAGGATATCACGCAGAGAGAAATTTTGTTCTGTTCTTTCCTATATTAGAGTAAAGAAATATATCAGTATTTGAATTTTCCAGAGTGACTTAGGATGGGAGCTTTTTAAATGATAGTAAACTTCTGAGATTGTAAAAACATTTTTCTCACCTTTAAAAAAAGATAAGGTTATGTGAGTCCCTGTTTAGGCCGTGGACCTCAGACTTTTCTTGACTGGGGGCATATTCCATGAAATCAAAAGATTTGCAGGTCACATTTAACAATTTCCCTGAAATATGTTGATAAAAATACTGAAGTATACAAAAATGTGTACTTAAGTATGCACATACATATTCTCAAAGGTAGCAAAATAATTTTGAGTGTGCTGCTCCATGTTTTGTAAAGGAATTATAAAGATTAAGTTAGTATGTCAAAAATAGACTAATTTAGATAATTACATTCTATGTTGTCAATATAGACAATGACATGAAGTCATAATAATACATTACATAACAATACATAACAACACAGTCATATAATACATAATACAAGTCTATTTTGAATAGACTTGCAGAAATTTTTGGTTTGGTGGCTGAGAGTTGTTCATTAATCATGCTTTGGTAGTAACTGATTTCATGGCTTAAAAGAATGAAGTAATTAGATTGGAAGATCATATATTCCAAAGAAAGGAACGGAGAATTTGAAGTCAGAAGCTCCAAGTTCAAAACCTAGAAATACTGATCACTGAATATGTGATCTTCAGCAAGTCTTTTATAGCATTAAGCCTCAATTTCTGTACCAATAATTGGGGGGGAGTTACTTGAGGGTATAATGCAAAGATTAAAAGAGATAATGTATATTAAGGTAAAATGAACACACTAAGAAAATAATGACTATAATTACTAACAACAAGCAATCACTTATTTTATGTAAGGAAGTGGTGAAAAGAATCTCTCCATCTTCCACCTTGTTGCAAAAGTACTTGGCATTGGATGTCAAAATATTTCTTATAACCAAAAAAGAATCTAGGACAATTTGAAGTAATTCTTGCTTGAAGCAATTTTTTTTTCTTTTTGGAGATAGTAAAGAATCTATAATTTGTTTTGTCTTCCCCCAAAAGAGACGAACTCTATTTTTTAAAAGTATGTCAACATTTTTCCCTCAAAAGAATCATGAAGTTATGAACGCAGCATAATCAAATACATTATTGTTTTGAAAGACGCAGCGCAACTTAAAAGTAGAGCTTCTTAGGCTGTTAGAACATCCATGTTATTTTTATGTTTTGAAAGTTCCTGATTTATTAAGGTAATTTAAAACTGCCAAAACTGGGTGTCAAAAATGATGGTATATTCTCTCTGTATATACCTAGCCAAGTAATACTTTAAGAAACACAAAAATAATACACTGGGTATGTGTGTGTGTGTGTATAATTTTAGCACCTCAGGGTGACCGTGAGGTGCTGGCTACATGATTCTCTGCTCTCTTCCAGCTGTCCCTCCAGAGTTGGGCACATTATTTTTATGACAATATTTATTGAGTAGCTCCAAATCTGCTCCACAAAATGGATAACAATGTTGCTTCTGATAGTCTAATCCAACTAAAATTATCTGGGTTCACCAGAAAAATTCAGCGTAGGTGAGCAGCATCCTAGAAGTGCCTCAATTTTTATCAGCCTCTGCAAGAATGAAGCAATTTTTTTGATTTCAAAGAGAGTGAGCACCAAATCACTTCCCTCATATATATTTTAAAGCAAAGAATGAACTAAAGCTGCCTGTGCATTCGCCTTCTGTCTACACACGAAAACAACTGGCACACGGCCTTTTCATTATGTGACCCTAAACCAATATGCTTTGGAAAAGTGATTTTTCTCTCCACGGAGTTATTCCTGTACATGGACGAATGAGGAAGGGAACCGGACCCGAGACGCTAATATCCACATCCATCCTGAGCAAGTGCAACGCCAAGAAATGCCCTGAATCTTTAAACGGACCTCCCACATTCTCGATAGGATGTTTTCTGTGCATGGTGATCCACAAATATTATCATTCCATGACAATGCAGTTTCATCAAGGTACGTCTCAATCCGTGGGATCCGAGTCCCACACAACAGACGGAGAATTTGGCGCAGTTCTGCGCATGCTGCGTGTGTTACTTACTGGTTATATTGCAGCGGCCACACTGAGTCCCGTATGGCGCCGTATTAACGAATGGCATGCAAGCACCTTCTGTTGAAACATCTGCGACAGGGAAATTTCAGGCATTTTTCCAGATAATTTTTGTGCTCTGGACCAAATTTTCATTAGAACTATAAAACCTGGCAAGCAGTATTGTTGTGTATGATTTTTTAATAAACTGGGACATGCCTTTGTTAAGGGAGTGAGGGAAAGGGCTCTTCAGAGACTCCTTCCTATTATAAAAAGTTCAGAAAACATATGACAGCTCACAAAATAACATCTTCCAACTTTTTTTTTTTTTTTTAAGTGCAAGGTTCCAGGCTTTCGTAGCCATATAAATAAAATTCACAGTTTTGGATGCAAACGCAGAAATGCAGATCTTCGCCTCTTGGAGTAAATGATTCCAACGGTGGCTTTTCTTAAGCACATGTTTGTGAAGGATGCATACAGCCAACAGAGCTGATTTTGATGTATTTAATTTTTTATTCTGGCTGCCAAAAAAATCTGTGCAAGAGTTTATACTTGCTCTAAAAGACACCATGTCCCAGAATTAGGAAAAAAAAAAAAAAACAAGTGAAAGGTTTGGGCAAATTTGCACTCGCAAACAATGTGAACTTCACGACTACTATTGTTCATTTTTCTCACTAATTAAAATGAGAGTTTTTTTTTTTTATTTCTTTCTTCACTTCCACTAACCACCCCACCACAGTAATAGAGACTAGAAAAACTCCCTTTTGTAATTCTGTAATTCCCTGTGCCCTGCTACGAACACTAATGCAGAACAAACATGCTTGGCAGTAAATATGTGCATTATCATTATGTAAATAGGCCTGTTATCATTATACTTCGATGGTGTTGTTCTTTGTAAAGGCTTTTTTCCTTTCTAAATATATTATCCAATTTAAGTTATAATGCATATTATACCACTGGGGCTGTATAAACACTCTAGAAATCAAGGAGAATTAGTAGACTGTATACAACAAAATGTTTACCACCTATGCATATGGTGCTTGATGCTAAGACTACCAAACAAACAGACTAATGCTGCTTCACATTGTTCATTTCCACCACAGCAGTGCGCAGAAGCCTTTGAGATTAATATCCATCTTGCTGTTCAAATTGAGTACCACGTTATGACATTTTATATTGACAACATTATAAGCTGAGATGATACATTTTAAACTCGATGAGATGAATGATCTAGGAGGAGCAGAAAATAGGCTGCGTATCTGAACCTTCTATGAACTAGGAACGACTCATGTCACAGTCTGTTTGGAAATGTTACAATGTTTGCATAAATCCATTGCTTATGCATAAGCACCAGGGAACTGGGATCCTGAGGCAGGCAGTAATCTGTAAAGTTCTTGCGGTGCTTGATAAGCATGCAAGATGCATCTTACATTCTCCTTGGTGAATTGCAAATGTTTATGTAAGAAAGAGCATATAGCTACATAGCGTCTGAAAAGATCAACGCACATGTCTTCAACAGGGATTGGAAGAGAGCACAGGAAAATGAAGGGCCTTGTACGTTATTTAATTTACGTAGGTTCCTAAAAAAGAAAAACTCCCCTGAAGAAGTTGATTTTTGGTCCCATTACTTGTCTTCACATTCTGTCATGGCCAAAATTATTGGAGATTTCGACCATTTTTTTTTTAATTTTACCTATACAGCTATAGCGATACCTATAATTACAGTAAAGATAATGATATTCCTTTGCTTCCATTATTTTCTTTTTTTATGGAGCAAGTAAGCTGTTATCACTGAAACAGCAAGGCAATTATAATATTTATTCTTCGTTTGTTTCTTCAAATAATGCTGTCAATGTTTTTGTAATGTCTCCTAAAGGAGTATGTTATTTGACACGCAGTTAAACTGGTAAGAGTTCAAACAGCTTGAAGATTCAATTTCTGTAAGTTTAAAACTCATCAGCATTACAATCTGATTTACAGGATTTCAGAATAAATAAATTAGGGGATGTTTTTTATTTGTTCTCCTCACCTTTTGCTAAATACTTGTTCTATATGAAGCCTTTTTTCTTCTTAAAGATGTTATTCAATTTTAGTTACCATGTATATTAGACCCCTGGGGCTGGAAATAAACCTACGATGGCTTTGAGGGGTTTCTGATGTTCAACAAATACATCAGACTTTCTGCTTTGACCTGAGACACAACCATTATTATTTTATTGTCAGGTTAATGGTGGGTATGAGCTGAGATGTAGAGCTGGTGGGCAGATAACGCATGAACACGATGTGATGTACTAGACCAATGTTTTTCAACCCTTTGTATCTTAGAGCACACTTGAACCTATAGTTAAACTTCCATGGCACACTTAAATCATGTTAATAAAAATAAGAGTTTAAAAAAATACTTCCTGTGCTTTGAACTTCTTTAGAAAATAATTTAATGATCTTTCAATCCTTTTGCCCCACACCTAGATCCTCTCACAGATACGGTCTTTGTTAGGCTTCCCCTAGAGAGGACCATTGTCCTTCACTCTGGCCTTCATGCCTGTTTACTTTTCCCCCAACCCACTCTCTCCCACTTTATCTGGCTCATGTCTAGTTGTGTTTGTTTGCTGGAGCTTCCATAACAACATTCCACAGACTGGATGGATTAAACAACAACAACTTATTTGTTCAATGTTCTGAAGGCTGGAACTTAAAGCAAGGTGCCATCAGGACAGGTTTCTGATGAGGCCTCTCTTTGTGGTTTGCAGGTGACGGCCTCTTACTGGGCCTCTCTGGGCCTTACCTTTGTATGCATATGCAGGGGAGAAAGCAAATCATTTCTGGTGTCTTTCCTCTTAGAAGGACACCAGTGTCATCAAATTGGGACCCAACCATTAGGGCCTGGTTTAACCTTAATCAACTCCTTAAAGACCCTACCTCCAAATATAATCACATTGGGGGTTAGGGGATATGAATTTTGGTGGGACACAACTCAGTCCAAAACACTAGTCATCCATGAAGCCACAGCTAAGATTTGCTTTCCTCCTGGTAACCCTCCCTAATCTTAAAGTCTGGGTTAGGTGGCAGCTTCAAAGTAAGCCAGAGGCCCAGTACCATTTTGCATGTTCATACTAGCAAGCCTGGTATTCTTTTTACTTTATGACCATGGGATGTAGTTATGCCTTGGGATATTGTCTTGGAAAAGGAGCTATGTAAGTTAAACATGTGTGAATCAAAGCCCCATGCAGAGTGTGAAAAATAATGGAAGGGTCCTTCCCTGAGAGTAAACCTACTTTTTGCATTTGTGAAAATACAGAGTGAGGACTGGAAAACTTATAATTATGGAGTTAGAATCCACAGAAAGTGGGGTTACAAAGGGTAAAAAAAGCTAGCATGTCAGTTGAGGCTTTGTAATCCTGATTGGGTTGATGGAGAAAAAGATGTCTGTCTTAGGGGTCAATATAGCTCAGAGCCGGGAGCTGCCGGCCACTTGTCTACACTCTCATCAAGATCCACCAAGTCAGATGCTTCTTCCGTGTCACCTATTGCTTCTTTGCTTCCTTGGAGGGACAAGTAGGAACCCACCATCCTCCAGTGGGTTCATATACTGAAATCTGTAATAATATGGTCATTGCCGCTAGTTTCATATTCAGAAACCCACGTGGCTTCTGATGAGCCCCTTGGGGCTGGCGGCAGCTGCTCACATATTTGAGCCTCTCCACAGGGCCCCGCTGAGGAACCCTTGCCACCTCTTGCCCTTTCTTGAGATTAAGTATCACTGGGATTGTATCAGTGTTGGACAAACCTGATAGGCCTCCATGTAGAACAGTGAAATAACACAGGAGCTAAGAGAATCTCTTTATAGTAGAAACATGAAGAGAAGAGGTTCTCTGCTCAAAGGGATGTTTGGCAATGTCTGGAGAAACGTGTAGTTGACACTACTTGTGAGTGTGTCAGGAGGGTAACACTGGCATCTAATAGGTACAGGCCAGGGACGCTGTTAAACATCCTCCAACACACACAATAGCCCCCACAACAAAGGATTCTCTAGTCCCAAATATTAATAGGGTCAAGCTCAGACATTCTGGTATAGAGGTTAAGAAAATGGGCTGTGGACTAAAAATGCTATCTAGACAATTGTCCACAGGTTTGCCAACACTAGAGAACTTCCCTCTACCCTTTCCACCTTTTAGCCTACGTTCCCCCACCTGAGGACCCCAGCCAACCCTCCCTGGGGCAGTGTGAACCAGAGGCATTGGACTGTTGGTGCGTGCAGAACAGTGCCTCTCAATTTATGTCCAACACTAACTAAATCATAAAGGGACTTTTAATTGTTTTCAAACTTCCAAATATGAGAATCTGTGAAATTCCTGAAAATTCACTGGGTCATTGAACCTAGGATTGGGATTAGGGAAAAGCCAGAAGGTTTTTGATGTTCATTTCCTAATCAGTACTAGTCATAAAATGACTAGCCCTTTAAAGGCCATCCTATATCCATTTACAAAAAAGCAATTATCTCTTTAGAGTGTTGTTTGTGTAGTTCTCTTTTTCCAACTCAAATTTATTTCTTTAACTGACGAGCTCCCCCAGAAGTGGAGATCTTGAAAGGAAGCAGAGCTCAATTCCAAACCCGCACCGGTCACACGGCGCCTGCGTTTCCCCCAACTCCTTTAAAGTGGAACTCGCTTTTTAAGAAAGAGGGGGAAAAATGCTGGAGAAGCCTTTTATAAACAAGCCATTTAAACTTCAGAGACAATTAGCCCCCTGCTCGTTTTTTTTTTTAACTTGTGGGTTTCATAGCCTTGGCTTCCTCGATAATTTACTTTGGAAATTCTCAGGCCAGTCGGGCTGGCCCGAGTGAGCTCTGCCTTCACATGTGTGGCTGCTTAGAGATGTCGAGCTGCCATGGCCAGTTTGACGAAGTGTACATAAGCTTTTGGCACCACATACTTGCAATATCATGGACGGTCAAGGAGGCGCCTGTTATAAAAATACACAGTGAAACACAACTGCAGGACTGCTCTTTCTCAAAGACAGACGTAATGCATTCCTTCTGTTTAGGCTCATTTTCCAGCCTTTCACATTCTTTGTGAACAAGAGTTATAAAACAACCCTGATGCAGGCCAATTATTTTTACTTTGAAGGCCATTAATCAAGATTGACTAAGAAAATGAAGACAGCTAAGCAAAATTTCATATGTGACTAGAGTGAGATTAAAATAAAACCAGATGGGATGGACAGAGACACTAAGCGATTTTTTTTTTTAATTTTTGGACTTGTGTAATAAATGTCTTTTACAAATTACAGCACTCTTATTTTCTTACAGTAAATCAAATCAGGCCATAATATACAAGTGGTCTCATTGCTGAAATGTCAAAAATAGAACCTGCCTTGTTCTCGTGGAGTAATTCCTCAAATCTAAACCAGCAGTGCAGGCTAACAGTCCATAAACCATCTACCTGATGGATGCGTTCCTCACCGGCTCAGAGCAAACCACGCTGACTTCACAGAGATCTCGCCATGAAATGATTAGATTTTTGAATCAGAGTTGTCAAGTAGTCCAGTGCCTTGTAACTTAAGAAAAGATGAATTCAAGACCTGTTAAATAGTCTTGATTCTCTGTTACGAAAATGACTGGGAAGGCCACAGTTCTACCTAACGACTTTAAATTTTTTTTTTCTCGGATCTGCAGGACCTGATACTGCTAGTAGATTCATTATTTTTGTCCTTATAAATACACATTTTGAAATACCTGTCTTAGGAATAGAATAGTACAATATGTATGTTTCCGAAATAAAATGGAATTTTCCTCCGGAATATTTGGCACCTTCTTCTTTTTCTTTTTCTTTTTTTTTTCTAATTTTGCAGGGACAGCAAAGTTCTAGTTCTCTTGCTTCATACACCAGCAGTATCTTCCCACAGCGAGAAAATGACTGAAAATAACCAGCTGTTTCAAGATCTCTATCAAAACACACACCCTAATCCTAAAGAATTCTTCCCCATTTAGCACTGTCAGGTTAAAAAGTCTGCTTAGGAAATGAGACTAAACTTTCCTTTCATAACACTCAATGAACCATTTCCACAATATATTTAGAGAGGACATATGCATTTCTTAAAACAGATTCAAAATAATCTGTAAAGAAAATGAAGTACAAGTTCAACTATGGTAAATTCTCTTAACTCTTCTGATGCTTCCTTTTCAAGATTCAGGCGTTTTGAGTTTTAAAAAAGGGAATTTTTTTTTTTTCAAAATCCCTTTCCTAAAAATAATAAAAATCAATCAAGCTATGAGAATAAAGAGTACCCATTATTCCTCCCCATAAGTATCTAAGCAAAGTAGAAAATTCATGTCCAAAATTCCTCAGAGAAAAGTACAACTCCCTTCCCGTAGTTAGACCTTATTTAATGCAATAGATTATGATTGTCAGAGATCACACTGGCATTGTGTGCAGGTGTATTTTAAGTGTGTTGGTCATTTAATTGTTTCCTAAAGTCTCCTATTGAATCCTTCTGCAAATAAAGTTCTTATTGATCTACAGAGGCTAACACCAAGGAATATTGCTGAATTAGGTTAAATTGACACCAGTAAACTTTGGTAAAGTATCTATTTTTAAAAGTTCAGATTTTTACGTGGATTTCCTGATTGGTGACTATGGCAGCTAGACTGACTTTCCACAATACGTATCTTTATAAATCCGAGAATAAAAACCTCTACGCACTGATAATGTCTCTTACTTATGCAGACTATCACTGGAGAAATCCTCTGCTTTGAACTCAAAACAACTCACCAAATACAAATTCAATATCTGTTTTGTTCAGCAAAAGCTAGCTCCTTTTCTCAGTGTTCAAATATCTGCCCATTGTAACTTCATCCTCTAAACCCAAATCTGATAATCCCTAAATTTTAACATTTTAGAGTTCTCTTCAAAATCTCAAACCAAGCTATCAACCCTCACTGGTCCCACAGGCACCAAGTGCTGTCCTCCATCAGACCACACAGGGAAGACGTCGAAAGAGTCCCGTACAGAGGAATTAGCCATCTGGGGAGACATGACAAGAGGCTGGTGCTGCTACTACATCAGACTTCTAAGCAAAAAAAGGAAAAGCCAGGCTAAAATCTTAAGAAATGGAGCAGAACAGAAGAATTTAGCATGATTAAAAGAGTAACTGTTAACTCTCCCCACACCTCATTCTTATTTACGATCTTCTACTTCCATCATTCGTGCTCAAGGCAAAGAATTTAGGGACCATTCTAGATTCTGCTCTTTCCTTATCTACATCTAATCCACCAGGAAATACTTCCAGTTCTGCCTTCAAAACACGTCCCCACTTCCACAGCGCTTGTCTGTTACTCATCTCCAAAATTCTAATCAAGTCCCCCATATCAGCAATCTCATACCAGGACCTTAGCAAGAGATTCCCCCCTGATGTAACTGTCTCTCGTTTTGCCCTCGCAATCAATTCTCAAGAGAGCAGGTAGAGTGGGTCTTCTTTTCTTCTCAATGGAAATCAGGTCTTATCTTCCTTCCTTCTTGCAAATTTTCTAGTTGTCTTACTTCCTAAAAGGAGCAGCATTCTAACTCATTGCATTGGCTATGCAACCTTACCTCCCCTGGCCTCTACCTACCTTTATGACATTACCTCCTTCCATTTTTACCATGGCTTATCATATTCGAGCCCATCTGGGCCGTTCTTGTTACTGGACCAAGCCAGGTTCATTTTTCTGCCTTGATACCATTACATCAGAGATATCCCATGCCTGGAATACTCTTTCCCAATATTTTGTATGGCTGTCTTCCATTTGTCATTTATATCTCTGTTTATAATGTCGCCTTCTCAGAAAGGTCAGTCTAACATTTTGCCTACATTTCTCCCAGTGACTCTCTGTCACATCACCTTATTTTAATTTTCTACTCTTTTTCCTATGATATATTCATGCATTTGGTCACTATCTGTTTATCAACCACAGAATACATGCCTCATCAAGGCAGGAACTTTATCTCGCTTTTTAGCTGCCGTATTTCCAGTATTAGATGGTGTGTGGTCTTTAACAGACAAATGTTAAGTGTATTGAATAAAGGAAGGAATGAAAAATTGGGGGGGAAAGAGAAACTACGAACACACGAAAAGGGAAAAGTAGAAACGAAATGTAAAGTTGATGCTTGTTTCAGAGACCAGATCCGAAAACATGTGGCCTCCTCAGTGGCTTCCCTTTTATGGAAAGAGTCTTTTGTTTTTTTGTTTTTAGTTTTCAAAGGGTCAAAGTCACACTGCATATGACTGACCACTCCCTGGCAATCTCCAATCCTTCCCCTGGCATTCTGTCCCGTCTTTGTTACCTTTCCTTTCCGTTCTCCTTGCTTTCCTGGCTAGGCCACCTTGTTCTGATTTTCTCTATTCCCAGTCCATTCTGTGCACTGGGGCCAAATTAATCTTACTAAAAAAAAATTTACATGATGTCACCTTCTAGCTCAAAACACTTTTCAAGTGGTTCTCATTATCTAAGGGTAAAGGTCAAACACTTTAGTTTAGCACACAAGGCGGTTTGCACCCAGACACCCTCCTGGACTTATCTCCCAGGGCTCCCACCAGGAATCCAGGCCTCATCAAGCCAGACTCCCCAGCTCCTTGAATGCACCCTCTTCTCTCCCCATCTCCCTCATGCAATTTGCTCCAATTAAAATCTCTTCCTCTTCTCAGCTTTTAACTGGCAGTTGTGGTCCAGACAGACTCTCAACGGATCTTTTTTAAATCCTAAGTGCTTGTTACTATTATTTACTGTATCTGAGGCTATTATCACACATTACTTCTAAATTATCATTATTTTATCTTTTATATAAATCTTAGTTTCTTGGAAGGCTGACAATATGTTTTACTTCCTCCCTACATTCAGCCTTCAGTTTTGACAGTGAACATGTTTTTGAAAGTCTTACAGAGACTACATTTCTTCATCGGGAAGAGGGGCATGATAATGAATTTTAGATTTTCTAGAAGAATTAAATGAGATAGTGCATGTAATAAGGTTAGTGCAGTGTCTGGCATCTACAAATTTTTCTTATCAATATATTAGTCCATTACAAAGAGAAAGGTTAACAAATGGATAGATTAGTTGGGCAAACAATTTCTGGAAACCACAGGAAACATCACTGACTATGACAGGCTTATATGTGCCCTGCAAATACAACTCTCCAAAACAAACTTATAGCAAACACTTACTCTTTGATCTTTTATAAGAGGTTGTGATTTGTGATTTTTAGTACCAAGGCTAGACTTTTGTAATCTGACCCAAGGATTCTTAACCTAGATTCGAACCAAAACCATATTAAAAATCTGGGAAAAGCTCTTGAATATCTAAGAAAATATGCATACATACAACATTTAGTATATAATTTCAAATAATTTCATTGCCCCCTGAATTTCTGGTTATCTGTTCAACCTTTCTCAAGCCATAAATCTAAAGTCAGGAAACCCCGTGTCAGCCCTCTGCTCACTCTCCCCGTTCTTGGCTTTCTAACAATGCTGCATTGATAACCAAACACCAATCTATACCAGAATGTAGGAATTCAACTTTTTTTTTTTGAAAATTAAATGAAGTTAAAGAAAATCCAGATAATGAAGAATTATGTTTCTTAACATTTTTTGCAATAAGTGCTCTATGATGCTGTTATATTTTGTTTCAAAAACATGGACCACACACTTTCAGTTATTTCTTTTCATTATGCAAGATAGAAACAATATCAAAGGAGATACCAAATTCACTTTCTTTTTTTTCTTTTTTTGTTTGTTTGTTTGTTTGTTTGTTTTGAGTTAGAGTCTCAGTCTGTTAGAGTGTCAACCTAGCCCACAGAAACCTCAAACTCCTGGGTTCAAGTGAGCCTCCTGTCTCAGCCTCCCGCCACAACACACAGTTAATTTTTCTATTTTCAGAAGAGATGGAGTCTCACTCTTGCTCTGGCTAGTGTCCACCTCCTGAACTCAAGTGACCCTTCCTCCCTGGTCCTCCAGAATGCTAGGATTAGAGGAGCGAGCCACAGTAGCCAGCCCCAAATTCACCTCAAATTTGGCATTCTAGTGCTCATGAACTTTGTTTTTTCTTTCTTTGTTTTCTTTCCAGCCCTGCTGGCCATAAAATCATTGAATACTTATTCTGTTCCATGCAGTTTGCTAAAAATAGAGCAGATAGTAATAAGCAAGATAGTTTTTATCCCACCAGATCTTTTAGTCTCTTGGAAAATACATTATTAAATACATGTATGAATGAAGATGTACTCATAATATATGTGCCAAGAAGAACAATGTTAGATGTTCTATCAGTATGTAACAGGAGGAGATAACCTATTTTACAGATCAGAGAAATTCTCCTAGAGAAAGACACATTTTAACTGAAATTTGAAGATTGAGTAGGCGTCAACTAGATGAATGAGGGGCTTGGGGTGGGTTAGTGGAAGAGTCACCAAGGTGGGGAAGAACATTCTAGGAACTCAAAGAACATAAGTCCCATTAGAAGGTAAAAAAAATTATGGAAATCACTGTAATCCATGCCATTTCTATTAGAAATGAGTAGGTCAGTAGCAGTAGTTTAAAGATATGTGTTTAATTTTTCTTGCATAACAGAAATTTTAGAGATAGCCAATTACCTGCACTGGTTCAGCTCTCCATCAGCATCACCCCCTGATTTTTTTGTGGTCTTCCTCATTTCATGATTAGTACATTGCCCTTCATCCTCATGTTTGCAACTTCTTGGTCACAAGATGAATGCTGAAGCCCCAAGCATCACAGCCATATTCAAGGCCCAAAGAAACGAAGGGAAAGTGGCAGTATCTGTCTGCTTCACATGATAAAGTGAGTCTTCTTGGTCCTTAGCAGATTCCCAATTATACCTCAATGGTCAGAAATATGTTGCATGCCCCCTTTCAATGGCCAAATGTGGGGACAGTTGGGGAAATATTTAACTTTTCCAGCTTCTACAGAGAAAGTGGGTAAGAGAGAGCTAAGAGATAGACTGATGTGGGCTAAGCAAACAATAGTACCTGCCTTTCACAAAAAGGGCTTTGTTCTTTATTTTAAAAAACAAAAATGAGTGCCGTCATTAACATCTCTAACTTGAGAAGGAACGTTATAGTTAAAAAATCTCTCTACCTGTCATCCAGATAATTGACAAGAGAAACAAGAGATGATATGAGAGGATAGTGAGAAAGACATTGACTGGGTGAGACCTGAGACTTACACTAAGATGGTGGTAGGGAGTGGGGAGAAGGATTGAGGAGACAGGAGTTCTATAAGGACAGTATTCTTAGTGTTGTTATGTATAGCAAATGTAATCTCGTGTGTCAATTCATTTTAAAACTATAAAGTTTTATACCAAATTAGTACATTCTAAGGTCAGAATTTGACTAACTTGTTATTAAGATACACATTGTCTTGAACTTAAGACTCCTCATTATTAGTGAAACCTTTGGGAGATATACAATCTGGTCGATTGATTTGGCAAGATAACATTTCTTTCTGGCCCTTTTTCCTTACAGATCTCAAAACTGCACTTCTATGCAGTAATGTAGAAAAGGCAAAAAAAAAATCCCTGGGGCCAACTGCATTTGCTCCCTCCAGCTTAATAAAATAATTGTGCTTTTGTGCTGACACTGAGGAAAACCTAAATGCAGTAGATAAAGGATACCCTTAAAGACATAGGAAAAGCTTTAGTCTCCTTTAAGTAAAGCAAATCATTCTATAGGGAAAAAAAAAAAAAGGTCATGGAGTAGGGTAGGGGAATGAAACTCACTTCCTAACATAAATCTCATAGAAAAATACTAGAATTTCTTAGGGTTTTCTATAACTGACACCATTAGAATTCATTCCTGGGTTGAGACTTTTTATTTCAACTTTCACATTAACAGCCCAATAATAAACCCTTGATTAAAGAAAAAGGATTACAGTGAAAGGGTTGAAATAAGCTTAATTGTGGAGGTGTGATTAGTGCCACAGTGATAGACTCCCAGGTAATGATTTTTAAAATTTTATAGGAAATGTTTAACAAGATGATTGCCTGACTATAAAATGTCTCTGTAGAAGAAAATAGTCTTTGAAAGCAGCACCAGGCCCTGTTGCACTAATACATCCATGAATGGCAACATTTCTTTTGTAATTTTGATGAATGCTAAAGTAGAAACTTTATTATAATGATTTTGGACCCAGAACTGTGAAAATAGTGGGCAGAATATGAACACTTTACCAGATCAATCAATTTTCATTTAAAATTCTACTTATTGTGTATAGTATCAAACTATGAAAATGTAACATTTCAAACTAGTGATTTCTATCCTACCACAATTGCAGTACTTAGTTGCCTTTTGAAGTAGATAGGATCAGCATTGGAGACAGCATGGTGTAACCACAATAACAACAAAAAAATAATTAAAGATTGGAATACTTGTTTTCTAGTCCCATTTACCTAGTCGTTTAATCTGGAAGAATTAACATAGTACCTAATAAGTGCAGGATGCTGAAATAGAAAGACTCTACCAGACAGAGAGGTGGAGGAAGATTTATAATTGAGACATCATAAATGGCATGACCCTGTGTTCTCTTGCAGTGAAAATGTATGTTTGTTGGCACATCGAGGAAACTCTTCTCAGGAGGATGTGAGAATAAGAAGGGGGTTAGGGAAAGCTTCCAGGAAGAGTCGTCATAGGAATTAAGACTTGAAGTTTTCACTTAGAATGAGATTGGAACAGGTCAAGGGGGAAAATTACATTAGGAAACAGAGTTCTTTGCAATTGACATTGCTGGAATGCAAAATGTGGCAAGACAAGAGACACAACAACATTGCTCAATGCTGGCCAACTGAGCAGGAAAAGAAAATGCCAAAGAGTATAAGATGGATAGAGTCTTACATCTCTAATACAGGCTTACCAAGGAGCTGGTATTCAAGCATGAAGACTGCAAAAAACCATCCTAAAGGTGCTGTGGTCATATTTAAATTTCAAATAATTCACTTGGATGGCTCTCTGAGGGTGGATTTAAAGGAGGGCATTAGGATTCTCTTGGCAATGAGCTAAAAGAAAGAGATTGGGGAAGAGCCCAGCATATTTGGAAGTAAAATCTGCAAAAGTAAAAAGGAATCAAGGATACAAAGTAGAGAATGCACTGAGCCTGCCCCCAAGAGTAACGAAAGAAAAGCTGGTGTGATGGGGAAGATGACAAGTGTTTAGACATGTTGGGTTTTAGGTACAGATGGAAATCCAGGAGGAGATGCCAACAGAAAACTAGATACATGAGTCGGAAACTCAGGGGAGGTTTCTAGGTCGAAGAGAGTCATTGGAAGTTATCAGCATGCAGTATAACTGCATTAGGAGAGCATTGGGCTATTGAAACTTTGATTGTTCATAATGCCACTCAGGGAAGATGTGTGCCTATATTGTGGGATTCCTGGAAGATCAAATAGGTGAACTCTATGGACAAGAGTATAGAAGTATGGCATGGTTATTATTTGAACTTGATGCAACACTTATAGAATATGTATAAAAATAAGCCACAAAGTTGTAATCATAACAACATAAACAAAATTATACTTAGAAATCTGATCACGGTGACATATTAGGAGCTGGGGCATTTGGGAGATGACTAGATCATGAGAGTGGAGCCCTTATGAGTGGGATTAGTGCCCTAATAAAAGAGACCCCGAAAGAGGTCTCCCTGTCCCTTCCACCATGTGAGGACACAGGAAGAAGATTCCATCTCAGGAAAAGAGCTCATACCTTGATCTTGGACTTCTCGCCCTCTAGAATTGCAAGAAATAAATTTCTGTTGTTAATAAGCTACCTGGTCTATGGAACTTTGTCATAGTGGCCCAAACAAACTAAGACAGGTCCAAATATCATTAATAGGTGTGAGATAGATATAGACCTTCAGCTGAGCAGAAAATCTGAGTAGGAAAATTATGCAAGTTCACTAACATCTATACTGATTAAATTATTGGACAATGGTAACAGAGGAAATAATGCTTTATATTTGAATAATGATTTCAACATTTCTAAGGTTTCAAGAGTCTTCCTTGTATTTGCCTATGTGTACATTTAAGAACAAGTCAAATTAGTTAGAACAACGCTCTCTGAAGTTAAAATAGCCACACCATTCCTTAAGCCTTCACAATTCTAGTATATTATAGATTAAAAGAATTGAGAATGGAAAAAAAACTCACATTATTTTGGTAATTAAATTCAAGTAATTCTGAAATAAATTATTAGGATTTTTATGATATAAAAGTTGAAATTAGTGGTTAGTATTATTTTATGTGTTTATGTTTCCAGTATTAAAGTCATGTTTGCTCCTTTCCCAGAAATAATTTTAAAGCTACTGTTCAGTACTGAGATAATGATTTCAGTAAGATCTATTGTATACCACTTGAAGAAAAAAGTAAATAAAGTGAATTTAATAAATTTAGTATTTAAAGGCTACTTGTCCTTGTTTCCAATACAACAGAATAAGATGTAATACTTTCAGCCCAGGCAAAGCCCATCAAGAGGATTTTGTTAAGTTAGTACAGTAATACTTCAAAAAAAGACATCATGTCGGCTTCACTATAGTTTTTTTTTTGGGGGGGGGTTGATTCTGTTCTTTTTTTTTATTTTATTAAATGTTAACTATGTACATTAATGCCCTTCTGGGGTACAGTGTGGGGTTTTCACATGCAATCTGAAATACTTCCATCAAACTGATCAACACAGCCTTCATGTCATTTTCTCAGTTATTGTTTTAAAACGTTCTGATTCAGATCATCTTGAGAGATGCTGCCTGTAGTTTTCCATTTCTTGAGGCTCATAATCTATGCTAGCGTATCAAAGTCTCAGCAAAATCCAAAACTAAAGAGACTCATTTGATTTTAATGTCTTGTGCCCCAAGCTTACTCACACCACACACACACACACACACACACACACACACACACACACATATATATATATACTTTGTTTTAATGACAACACAAAACATCGAGAAGTAGAGTTCTTGACAAACATTCTTCATGATAC
>CAUYQV010140454.1:0-16570 GCA_963574575.1 Galagoides demidoff
GCCTCACAGCTCACAGCAACCTCCACCTCCTGGGCTCAAACAAGTCTCCTGCCTCCGCCTCCCAAGTAGCTGGGACCACAGACGCCCACCACAACGCCTGGCCATTTTTTGGTTGCAGCCATCATTGTTGTTTGGCGGGCCCGGGCTGGGGATTCGAACCCACCACCTTGGGTGTACATGGCTGGCGCCTTAGCCCATTGAGCCACAGCCACCAAGCCCTTTCTCTTAGACTTAAAAAAGTTTTTGTTAATCTATGAGTACTGAATTTTATAATCTCATTCCACTTAGATTTACATAATGCAATCTGTCCCCTTTGAAGTATTTTTTAATTTCCACATGACGATGAAGCAGAAATTTGATGTTTTAAAGGAAGACTTACTACTAATTTATCTTACGCAGATGACTTTAACAGAGTGCCACTGAAACATGAACTTGAAATGAGCAAAGAGAGTGAGCATGATTCAGATGACTCCTCTGATGACGACAGTGACTCAGAGGAAACGAGCAAGTACATCAATGCATCTTTTGTAATGGTAGGTGCTTACAGAACTCAGAATCTAACCCTTGAAAAACCCTATCGATGTTGTTAGGGCTTGTTATGTAATGATTTTATGAAAGAATAATGAACTTGTTCCTGACTACGTAGTTAGTGATTGTCATGAAAGTTTCAATTTTTGATGCTATATTTTAATTCATGAGAGGATTTAAAAATATTAAAACTTAATGAGCTGATACACTGTATGACAATGCTGTTGGTTATAGTTCATGACTAACATGATTATTGTCGTACTAATGTTTGAAATAATAAAATTTGAGCAAATGTAAGTATTTGAAAAGGTTTATACGCAGTTATCCAAATTGTAAGCAAAACCAAATTTGTGTATTTGCATAGTTAAAAACTTTTCATTCTGATTAACTAAATTATTAAGTGAATAGGTACCATATTTTTTTAAAGAATCGAAAAACAAGGCAACTTTAGTCATTCAGCAAATACTTATTGCAGTATACTAAGTTGGATTTATTTCTTTTCCAATTTTCCTAAAACACACATTAGAATATCAGTTTAATTATAAGCTAGTATAACAATATGTAGACACCAGTTAATATGAAGACAGGTTGAGGATAATTTCAATGTTTACTTAATTCCTTTAAAAATTTAGTATAGATTTAGGGAATATAAATTAAATTTCATTATGTGTGTATATATTGCATAATGGTAAAAATCTTTGATTTTAGTGTGCCCATAGATTGTGTACATTGACCCAATTAATAATTCCTTTTTATAATCCCTAGAATCACACTAACCTTTATAGAGAAGAAAAGGTTTTGAAAGGTAAAACCAGTTCATTTTGCAAGGTTATATGTCCTCATCTTAATTGCTCATTATTAGCTAAGAATTATCATTATTTGAATAAGCACCTTACATGTAAATATTACATTACTTCTCAGACTAGGAATCTTGATACTTTTATATAACAGCATTGATATCAAACTAAGTGACTCTATTTCCAAATGGTTGTTTAAAAATCCACTGTGCTGTCTCCCGTTAGTGGTGGTAACAAGTCCTTCTTCCTTCTTTTTTAAGAGTTACTGGAAACCTGAAGTGATGATTGCTGCCCAGGGACCACTAAAAGAAACCATTAGTGATTTTTGGCAGATGATCTTTCAAAGAAAAGTCAAAGTTATTATCATGCTGACAGAGCTGAAGCAGGGAGAGCAGGTTTGTACTTTGAGAACCTTTTCTTTTAAAAGTCTTTATGTCATAAATATCCCTCTCTTGTCTTGGATGGCTTGCTTGATCGCTGTACCCACATCCATGTCTTTTGGACCCTTCCGTCACACAATTCCATTTGTTCAGTCTCATCCCATTCACCCCGGCATTGGTCAGCTGTGTCTAGAGTCTGACTGTCTCTCTAAGTGGCCTCTGACCTGTCTCGCTCACTGACTGCCCAGGCTGGAGCAATGCCAGGTGACACCATGCAATCAACAGCTATACGTACTTTCTTTCTTTCTTTTTTTTTTTTTTTGAGACGGAGCCTGAAGCTATCCCCCTGGGTAGAGTGCCATGGAGCAACCTCCAACTCCTGGGCTCAAGCGAGTCTCCTGCCTCCACCTCCCAAGTAGCTGGGACCACAGGCGCCCGCCACAACGCCCGGCCATTTTTGGTTGCAGCCATCATTGTTGTTTGGCGGCCTGGGCTGGGGATTCGAACCCTCCACCTTAGGTGTACGTGGCTGGCACCTTAGCCGATTGAGTCTTAGGCGCCGAGTCACGTACTTTCACTCTATCTTCTTCAAGTGTTAGATAACAAATGCATGACCCTCCACAATCAGGCCTTCATATGTCTTTCTCTTTTCATTTCATTTTTATGTTGTCCATCCTCTCCGTTCTGGACAAGCAGGTTTGCTGACTGAGTTTTAACATGTCATTGACCTTCTTGTCACTGAATCATAATCTGTTGATATTCTGTATAACTAAATTTACTCTCTTTCTATTTTGGCCCTAGTCTTCTAACAAGGCAAAACTCCTGAAAAAATTCATCTATATCCTCCCTTCTTTATTCCTATGCAATATTTATCACCATAAAAGTCTATAGGTGGGGGGAAACCTAAGATAGAATTTGATCTTTCACTTAATGACTGCAATGCTTACTTGATCCTCTCCTTAATAGCTTGAGTTATTATTAATATTTCCTTGGGGGGTAGATCCTAGTTTTAGCATGCCCCATGTTATCTGACACATGTGAAAGCTTATTCAGAGTATAACTTCATAAGCATGCAACCACTTCAAGATTTATTACGTCTCTCTCTTTCTTGATCCACTTCCTCCGTATATAGAAAGTTGTTCTTTCCTTTTATGTGTTTTTGTCTTTTGCAAAACAAAGATATGTTCAGAATCTAGAATGTATATATAAATGGCAGCAACCCTTTTCTTGATATAAATTATGAAAGTCAGGAAATAGAGTGAAGTGTACGCAGGAATGCCCATCGTTGTCAGCCACTGTGAGAGTTTAGTTGGTGGAAATCACCTTTCAGAGAGAGGAAACTCTTTTGTTCTTCATGTGCTCTTCAATCTGGTCCTTTGCCGAGATATTCGTTAACATACAGGGAGCTACTCATGGGTGGTCAACAAGATCCAAAACCAAAAATCTCCAAAAAGTGCAGCTTCCTTCCTCTGGGAGCAATGGAGGAACGGTTGGACCTGAGTTATCATTGGAGGGGTTATGAATGACACCAGCTATAGAATCTGAAGAGGCGATGATGAGCTCTGGAAAGGAAGAATAACTCTCAAAAGACCCAGGCTAGGGAAGAGAGAGCTGTTCCTGCAGCCTCCCAGCTACTTTGCCACCTCAGTTATGCTCAGTTCCCTTTGTTTGCATGAGGAAAGATCACGTATTTGTTAAACGAGTCTTCAACAGACCTAACATATATTTTGGATTTGACGGGCATGTCTCAATTTTAGAACACAGTATTTTTCTTTTAACAGAGAAAGGAGGAGAGTGCAAGTAAGCGAGAAAGTGACTGTCTGAATACTATAAATAGCCAACAGAACATTTGTGCAGAAGTTGTTGAACTATCTTCTTGTTTATCTAGGAAATCTGCGCTCAGTACTGGGGAGAAGGAAAGCAAACATACGGAGATATAGAAGTTGATGTGAAAGACACAAACAAATCTTCAGCTTATACCCTCCGCGTCTTTGAACTGAGACATTCCAAGGTATAAAAATAATTTCAGGAGTATATGTGTTTGATGTAATTGTTCTGATAGCAAAACTATGATAAATTACATAAGCAAAGACACCATCTACATAATGTTTCAGGATACAACTTCTAAGCTATTTAAATGAAAGTAACAACTGTGAAAAAATTTTGACTTATCAGATTATAAAATAGGCTGAACGTCACGGGAGTTAACGCTCCTTTCACTTCTGATTTTAGAGGAAAGATACTCGAACCGTGTACCAGTACCAGTATACAAACTGGAATGCGGAACAGCTTCCTGCAGAACCCAAAGAATTAATGTCTATGATTCAGATCCTCAAACAAAAACTTCCCAAGAAAACTCCCAGTGAAGGGAGTAGGCATCACAAGAGCGCACCGCTCCTCATTCACTGCAGGTAGGTGGGGTTTGGTAGGACGTGATCGAAAACTATTATAATGCTTGACTTCTATCATATTTTCTTAAATTATATTTATTTCAGTATATAAAACACATAACCACAATATATATCTTAAATGGGGTCAGTCATTATCTCAGTTACGTTTCCATAGCATAACTGTCATAGAAATATAACAGAAATGATTATAATCTATTGCAATCATTTTAGGCTGTGTTTCTTAACACATGGTCTCCTGTCATCTTTGACTCCCGGTACCTAACTTAGAACACAACATATCACTTTTCCTAAATGAATGAATGAATGGAAGGATGTGTGAGTGGATAGGCTGATGGACATCACGTTGAATATACGCTTACGTACCTTGATCCACTCTATTAGGCATGGCAGAGCTGAGCAAGGTGAATGTTTTGCCTTCCATAATCATACCTTTAGTTAAATATTATGGGAACTCTCAAAGCTTGGCAACTTTGATTTGAAGTCCATCATTTAATCTTCTAAACTGACACAAAAGGCAAAGACTGTGATAATATAAATCATTCTTGAGGTTATACGTGTCTGTTATGCTGACCCTTAGATTTCATGTCTATATATACACTTTAGATAAATGATATTATAAAAAGAATGTATAATATAAAAAGTTTACATTAAAAAGAATATCTTGGTACTGTAATCCTAGCACCCTGGGAGGCAGAGGTGGGAGCATTGCTTGAGCCCAGGAGCTCAAGACCAGCCTGGACAAGAGTGAGACCCCATCTCTAAAAATATTTAGGCATTGGGGCAGGCGCCTGTAGTCCCAGCTTCTAGGGAGGCTGAGGCAAGAGGATTGCTTGAGCCCAAGAGTCTGAGGTTGCTGTGAGCTGTGATGCCACTAGCAAGGGTAACAAACTGAGACTCTGTCTCAAAAAGTGAAAACAACAGGATATCTAGGTAAATGAAAAAGATGGTAAAATAAAATGAGAAATTTAAATCTAGTGAAATGCTTTTGGAATTTGTGAACAAGCTTCATTAGTAGTATTGGGGCTGCACACACTGGAATCAAGCCCTCAGAGATGCACTGGTCCTTCAGGATTTATCTGAAATTTCAAAGGTGAAACTTATGTGGAAAGAGAGCTGAAGAAGAGAATTGTAGGCTGTGAAACTTTCTGTGTTCCTTAGATACGGCTGACTACCTACACTGTCTTCTTTAGTAATGCACGATAATCTCCTTCTGATAACATGTTATTGAAATGGAATATTTATTATATAATGTTTTGTGCCTCTCCTAGCTTGGTACATCACTTGTTTGCCCTCTTTGGAAAAAATTCCGCCAGGTATCCCTTTTTCAGTAATGTAGAAGTGGGAACACGTATAAAACACGGTAGAAAGGCAGAAAAGTGAAGAAGGCACGCGTGGTGTAGGAATTTACAAAACGCCACGTTGAATATTTCTCGTTCTGTCAGTTTTTAGCTATGTCTTTATCTTTCCTAAATCTTGGTTTTTGCTCATCTGTCAAACTGGCATAATCATACTGGTTCCAAAAACTTCAGACATAGATAAAAATGCATCGAGATCTGTCACATACTAAACAGGGGTCTATTTTGAAAGCTTAAGACAGGTATTTTGTAAACTACAGGATTAGCATAGTCTCAGATTGAAAAAGTTTGCCTAAAGAATGCATTTAGCATAAATAATGTGGCTTCTAAGACTGGAATAAAATAATTATAGTAAACACGAAGCAAAAATATGTTCTGTCTCTTTCTGTTTTTATTCTGATATCATTTTTAGTAAAATACAGAATTTTTTTCTTTTTATCATTTCTTCCTTTTATAGAGATGGATCTCAGCAAACAGGAATAGTCTGCGCTCTGCTAAATCTCTTGGAAAGTGCAGAGACAGAAGAGATGGTGGATGTTTTTCAAGTAGTAAAAGCTCTACGCAAAGCGAGACCGGGCATGGTTTCCGTGTTTGTAAGTACACGTCACTGCTGCTTTTGATGCGCTTTGGATTTCGATTTTGACAATCGCCTTTTCTCTTCTCTCCTCCCCTCTCCTTTCCTTTGCTCTTTCCCCCCTTTCCTTCCTTTGCATCTCTTCTATTTTCCTTTCTATTCTTTTCTCTCTTCTATTTTTACATGATAACTTACCTTGAATTATTATCAGTATAAATAAGATACCGAATTAGAGTTTCCCAGCCGTTTGTGGTGATAGTTTGTGAAGCGTATTTCCTTAAATGCTGACGAACGCCTTAATTTCTCTCCCTTTAATCCTGTATCCATTAGTGGTGGTGTGTAACAAGCCAACCTCAGATTTAGTGGCCCAAACAAATAACATGAATTATATGTAGTAGTTTCACAACCTAATGCTCTAACGATCTCCTGAGTTGTTCTACTGATCCCCTGAGGCTCAGCCGATGCAGGCCAGCTGACCCGTGTGTGTGCCCTCAGCTGATCTGTCTGCTGGGGTCTGAATGGTCTGACAGTATCTCCACTGCCCCAGTCATCTGGCAAGTGGCTGCTATGTGGCTGTGGCAACAGGGGTGAGTGGGTCTCTGCTCATCCACAAGACTAGCCTGGGCTTATTCACAAGAAAGGGGCTGTGTCAAGAGGGAGAACAGGCATGTGTGAGACTGCTTGGGGCTCAACTTGAACATGACACACCATGCCTTCTTGGTATTTTATTAGCCAAACAAGTCCCCAGACCAGCCCAGATTCATAAAGTAGAGAAACAGATTCCCCTTCATGTTGAAGAGAACCATAAAGTCACATTGCAAAGAAATGTGTGTACAAGGGGGGTAATAAGTGTGATATTTTTGTAATCAATTTATCATGTGACAGAGAAATTATAGGAAGACTATAAGCCAGGGAATGGAATTTAACCCAGGGGGACCAGCATAGGCTTCTGGAAGCTGGTGATTCTGGCTGTGACTATCAAATGAGGTGCAGGCATTAGCTGAGAGGGTAAGCACACAAACTGGCACCACGGGCCAAGACCTGAGAATGGCTTGTGAGGGGCACAGACACCAGTTTGGGGGTGCTCCAAGATAAAGATTGAAAAGTACCCTCCCGTCAATCCTTCAAAACTGTAAAGAAACTGAACCACTTATAATGTTGTTCATATGAACACATCAGAGTACTTTTCTGTCGTCCAGGAATTCCACAAATAATTTATTATTTCTTGCTAATTTTTACCTGCTCCCCCAATATGTAATAATAATTACATCAATTTTACTGATATGATTTCTTGCTTCTTTCCTTTACTAGGAGCAATACCAATTCCTGTATGATACCATGGCCAGCACCTACCCTGCCCAGAATGGCCAAGTCAAGAGAAACAACGATCAGGAAGATAAAATTGAGTTCGATAACGAAGTGGACAAAGGGACGCAGGCTGCCAATTGTGTTACTCCGCCTGGCGCCCCAGATAAGGTCCATGAAGGAAGCAAGGAGGCTGAGAGCTCTGAACCCACGGGCAGCACTGAGGGGCCGGAACATTCTGCCAACGGCCCTGCGAGTCCAGCCTTAACTCACAGTACATAGGAAAAGATATGAATGGGCATCTCAAAACGTATTTGTTAGTTCTGTTTTTCTAGAATTAGGAGAGGGAACATAGGTAGGCAATAATTAATGAAGTACATTGAACTGATATTTGTGAAGTTTCTCTTTTACTACTCCAGAAAAATATTTAAGGGAGTCGTGCTCTAACCTATTGTACAGTCTTGTGCTCATTTTTAAATGGCATCTATCATTTAGCAAAACTAGCTTCTTAGCTTCACATGTATGTTCAGGGGAGCGTGTGTGTTTGTACGTGTGAGAGAGAGAGAGAGAGAGACAGAAAGAAAGAGACTACTTTCTTGTGAATCTAACCTCTCTCGGTAAAATTTGCCTTTTTGATTTTCTGAAAAAAATAAAGACATTTTATACTGGAAGTGTGAGCGTAGTTGGAAGGCTCTGTTTTTAAATTCTGTGTGGACTCTTTGTACGAATAGCAACATGTACATTTCCAGAATGACCTCAAGATGTCCTCCTTGTTCCACTCATATATAAATATCTATGCCACAGTTGACTAGTTTACTGCTAGAGGTAGCACAGAAAAATGGTACGTGTTTGCGCATAGCTACTACAAGAAAGTTAACTCAATTAACATTTGGCCCTCTTCTGCTCCAGACCTTAGGAGTTTGTCCAATACCTTTTAAAGTATATTTAATCTAAGTTAAAAATTTCTAGTGACCCTATCTTGGATGTCTCCCCATGCGGTTTACAGTTTTACAATATGGATAGTTGTCTGTACAACATTGGAAATTTATTTCTTGATACTTTTGACCACAAATTATGCTTGTTACAACTGAACTTAAATAAATATATTTAAGATAAGCAAATGCAATAGGTATTAAAATGTACTATATGAAAATAGAAGCAAACAGATGTATTTGTGTTAAATGTTTACACACGAAAACCAATATAGCTATTTTTCTGGACTTCATATTGATACGAGAAATAGGCATATTTCCCCTGTTAAAGTCCATTGTTGACGCTCATTAAAGTGCATTTGCTTTGAATTTCTTGATGGTTTACCAATTACCAGAAACTGATATCCATAATTATAATAAAATTCAACTATCTTTCCTTGTTTATAATCCAGTGTGTTACATGTTCAGACATAAAATAATGCGTGCACCTATCAGAATGTAGGTTTAGTCTCGGCGCCTGTGGCACAAGTGACTAAGGCACCAGCCACATAAACCTAAGCTGGCGGGTTCAAATCTAACCCGGGCCCGCCAAACAGCAATGATGGCTGCAACGAAAAAAATAGCCAGGCATTGTTGAGGGTGCCTGTGGTCCTACCTACTTGGGAGGTGGCAGCAGGAGAATCGCTTGAGCCCTGGAGTTGGAGGCTGCTGTGAGCTGTGATGCCACGGCACTCTACCCAGGGGGACAACTTGAGGCTCTGTCTCAAAAAAAAAAAGAAAAAGAAAGAAAAAAAATAGAATGTAGGTTTAATACAGTCCAGGATTCCACAAGTTGTCATTTACTAGGAAATGTAGTTAATCTTTTCATTTCTAATGTTCAGTAGACCAGTTAGATAAGTCTATTTTATCTTTGAATTGCTTCAAAATGCCAGCCACAAATATTCTAAATAATCTACAAGTTGTTTGTCTTCAGCTATTTCAGCTGCAAGTAACATCTTCCAAGGTGAATGTGTATTTTAAAAGGATACTTTCCAATTTGAGATTCTTCTTTTAAAGTCAAAAACAAAATACAGCCCCGGTAATTTCTGGGTGTTTAAGAAGCAAGCTAGACACTTTTTTTTCTTCTTCTGCAAATGTGAAGTTGTCATAAGGGGAAAACCAAAGCAGCGGTTCAGAAGGCCCATAATTTTGTGAGAGAATTTGTCAACCAGAAGGTGAGACTCACCTCACCAGAACGTGGAATTTTATGTTTGTGATTTTAACCTAAAAAAGAAAATAATATGTGAATTATAGGCCCACGTATATGGTTAAGGGTAGTAGTCACGGGGATCTGTCACAGGATATAAAAGATTTGTTTGCTAAAGTTTGACATCACCATTATTAATTCTAAGACCAAGTCAGAACATTTAAGCAGAATGTTCCAACTTAGAAGTCTGAGGCATTTTAGGGATAAGATTCTGAATCCCATTGTATATTTACTGAGCAAAAACAGACTTAGGATTCTTTTAAGGTTTGTTTGTTTTATTCCTGGTGCCCGGATTCACTATGAATAAAAATTTACATTCAGTAATATGAAACTTCAGCTCCTAGACCATTAATTTTGTATATAAGTGACAAATCAATATTTGCAGAAAAGAGTTATACATTTTAACGTTTCCTTGCCATCGTAAAACTGTGTGTGGTGATTAGAAGGTATTCAACCTTCACAATGACGAGTTTAAATGGGTAAACTTCCACTCTGAATTCTAATACTTTTACAATGTAATTTTCATACCTGTTTTTGCTTTGTTCCCCTAAAACATTGACTGGAGAGTTTATTATTTCTTACAACTAACTAGGGCTGATCTTAATTTTAGATTTATACCAGAGATTTGTTATGAAATATTCTCATAGCACCGTATTAGATCTAAATAAATGAGAGGTAATTGCCCCTAGCTAATTGCAACATGTTTCTTGATATGAAGACCTTCAAATAGGCAACTTCAAAGGAAATGAATATCTTTTAAAATGAGTAGAAAAGCCTGTGCTTTCGTTCTTTTACTCTAATTTTATATCTGGAATGATCTAAAGGTTCTTCAAAGAGACATATTGAAAATTGGCCTTTTTTATTTTCTGTTTTAAGTAGACAGAAATTTCCTTTCTGTTTATTCATTCCTTTGTAGATCTCTTTACATTTTATTACATTTTATTCTTTCCCTGACTCAAAAGAGATTGCTAAATTTGATTAAAAATATTTTGTTGGGCAGGCTGCACGCAGTGGCACAGATCTGTAATCCTAGCACTCTGGGAGACCAGGGCAGGTGGATTGTTTCAGCTTAGGAGTTTGAGACCAGCCTGAGCAAGAGCGAGACCTTGTCTCTACTGAAAATAGAAAAAACTAGCCAGGCATCATGGGAGGCACCTGTAGTCCCAGTTGCTCAGGGAGCTGAGGCGAGAGGATGGCTTCAGCCCAAGAATTTGAGGCTGCTGAAAGCTATGAAGACACCCTGCCACTCTACCCAGGTGACAAAGTGAGGTTATATATACATTGGAAAGTTGGACTGTTAAGAGTTTTCAATCAATTTCAGCAAGTGAATTTTGTTTTTACTAAGATCCCCTATAGACAAATTTTTCTTTACTCAAACTCTTCATGGTTAGTTCTTTATGACAACATGAAACTTGATTGGTAGATAAAATACAAAGCACCCAGTTAAATGTGAATTTAAAATAAACAAGGAATACATTTTTAGGACAAGCTTATTCCCTGCAGTAGGGACATACTCATACTAAAACATTCCTTGTTTATCTGAAATTCAAATTTAACAGAGTAATCTATTTCTTCTTTTCAAAACCTTCCAACTAACATGAAATGATCTGCTCTATCTCACTTAGCACATTTGAGGAATCAGTTTTAAAAGATCCTTAGATGGAAAGGTTAGATGAAACTATTTAAATTAATGTGCAAATATGAGTTTTAAAAACATCAGCAAGGTATATGTATCATATATGAAGATTTAGAAACAAAAATAATGATAACTTTTTTTTAAATGGAAAGTTTACCAATTTCACTGTATTAGTCTACTTCAGGAATAGGATGAGGATAATGGGGTTGAGGTCAGGTATGAAGGGAGAGGGTTAAAATTTGTGATGGTAAAGATCCCTCAGAACGCTGGTTCAGTCCTCAATCATGGCAGCTCAATCGTCAGGCAACAGAGTTACAATCCAAAAGACTGGAAGACGTGTCCTCTTCTGTGTCCAGTGAGTCTTCAGTTACAGTGGGATGAGGTCTACCAGGCTGCCTTCAGAAGGAGTCATGATGTTGGGAAAGAAATTTACTAAGGTGTCAAAGAGTTGAGTTCTTTGAGTACAGGTGTGATCCACATTGAAAAGCCTAGATCTGTAAAATCTGAACCAGATGTGAGCAGAGCTGATGCTAGGAGCTGACACTCTTTTGTCTCTTCTGCATCTGAATGATCCACAGTTATATAAAGATCATTTTGTAAATATCTCAGAGCATTAAGGGGATCCGACTAGGCCTTTTCTTCAAACCTGCATTTCCTTTTGAGGTACTTCCAGTGCCTCCATAAGTAATCTTCTGAAGATCCACACAACTTCAATGACCAGAAGTCATCTAATCTCGTCTTTGGAGAGGAAGATTTTCCTGGATTTCCACCAAACAAATATTGAACCTTGTGTAGCTCATCATAGATAAGCTGATGGGCAAATATTAGACATGGTTCTTCTCCCTGAAGACTTTTACTTAGATTCTCCTTCGCAGCCTGATCATTCTTGTAGATGCAAAACCAAGTATTCCTCACAATGTCATAAATCCAGAATGAGTCTCTGATCTTTTTTCCCCTCTTTTCCTGATTTTTGCTGAATCCAGATAAAACATGTATTTCATTCAGTTCTGGATCAATGGTTGCTCTCTGTGTGAATCCTGTCATTGGAACCATGCCAGAGTCTTTCTGGTGCCATCTGATATTATGTCTACAAAGTCCACATCATAACTAAAGAAATCATTCAAATAGGTCATTGATTGTTGGCCACCAAATATATATAAGCAACAATTTTTTGAGTGGAATAGCATGTAGTGTCCTATCCGAGACTGGATATCCTCAGGCCCAAGAAGTTTGACATTGGCAACTGAAAGCAAATAAGCCACTGAACTGTGCTTCACTGGGTCTGCTGTCATCTATGTATGCTACCACCAATGGTGTAGATCATATGCTTTTTGAATCCGTACACATCTGATGATCAAACACCAATTTCAGCCCTCCATCAGCAGCAGTATCTTCACTTAGTAACATCCATGGGTCTGTGTCAATGTTATAACTACAGAAGTCACTTTTCAGAGATTTGCTGTTCCTCACAGAGGAATCCAAATAATGCCCCAACATGTAGATTTGCATCTGCTGAATGACATTTTGTGACATGATCTGGCACTAGGACCATTCTCTTACTCAGTGTCTCTATAGATACAAGTCCACTGGTTGTCCTTCATGCTCTATGCCCGGAAGTCAGCAAGATCTTGTGTTCCTTGTCAGCCACCAAACAAATAAACAGTCTCTGTTTGAATGTCCATAACCGTCTGATGGCCTTATCTCATTCCTGGTCCTTTATCCTCTCCAGCACCTTTGGTGCTTTAGGGAATAATTTGACTCCCTCATGGTTTATATTCTTGTTGACTGATACACTGATCAAACAAGCCACCATTTACAGATTTTTCAATCAGCTTTTCACAAGCATCAAAATCAACCTTCAAACCAGTTTATCATGAAGATCTGTTAACACAGGATGTTCCAGCATAATTTTGGCTTTCTTTTGTAGTGATTCAAAAGCCTCTGCATAGCTGTATTGTCTGAAGTGTTTTAGGCAAAGGCGAACGGCTTCCTGTTCACAGTATTTGCTGTACTCATTGAGACAGGGTTGTGTTACATCAGGATCATCAGCGCCACTAAGTTCAACATACCAGATGCTAAAGTTAAAGCTGGGCCCCCAGGACAAAAGTGGAATCCTTTTAATGACTCTACAAGGGAACATCTTTTCATCAATTTTGTGCTTAAAGGTGAATGTTTCTCTGTTGTAATCATTCTGTAAGCCACTAGATAATTGCTCTGTCTATTTCTTTATTCATTCCACCAAAGACTTTAAGTTTTTTCAAACTGTAGGCATGAGTCTTCTCTTATTTTCCAAACATGATATTCTGCACCATAGTAGGCCTCTCAAGCTTCAGAATCAAATACTAGGGCAGATAGTTGCTTTCTGAAGACCACCTTTGGTTTATCCACTAAAATGTTCTCGGGAAGGTAGGTGGAGGAGAAGGAGCTCCATTTGTGTAGGGCACAGGGCAGAAGCCGGCACTTGGGTGCCCCAAAACAATATTTATTATACATGGCAGTTATTTTAATTGTTCGTCTGCATGTGTTTCTCAAGACAAATTCTATGTCTTATCCTCTCCATTTTATAGATGAGGACTGAGGCTTGGAAAAGTTCAGTCCCTGGTCTGTTCTGAGACATTTAGTGAGAGAGCTGGGGTTTGAACCAACTCTTTCTGACCCCATGGTCTGTTCTCGTACTTCTGCCTTGTGGATATCAACAAGTTTTTTCAATTATTTTAAAAAAAATTAGTAAAGAGAACGACTATCACTGTCTTTTCTTCATTTCATGATTAAAAGAAAAACGAAAAAATTGGTGTAATATGTGCTCTGAACAACGTTGAAAACATAGTAAGCTGAACTCACAACACTGAAGTTATTGTACAAAAATAAACACTCTCTTAAACATGCCTGGGAAGGGACTGTTCTCATAGGCATAGAAACAAAGACCACCTCATCACTAAAGTGAGTGCCAGGAAATAAAACATTACAATCACTCACAAATGTCACTGTTCCATTGTCCCCCAGTTGGGTAATCAGAACAAGTTCTTACTGTTTGGATCACATTTCGTTATGTTTGTCAGAGGACCCATCAATCAGTATTTAAAACAAGTTAACCATAAAATGCAAAGCACATTGGCGGAGAGTATGACTCATTCCCTATGTTTGGGGTGGCACAGTGAGTCCAGGGGGGCTCTGCTCTCATCGAGCTATCACCACGTTTATAAGGCCAGGGAACTTGAAATGGATTTTCTGTACAAAGTAACATGTGTTTCCTTCTAGATTAACAGTGCTTTCCTGATCCATACATAGCTTTTTAGCATACATGGTAAAGGTGGAATCTCTGGCACGTTTTTATTTAATTTTCCAGAAAAGGGGAAGTTGTTGGATTCAATAATATCGGCAGGAAAATCAGATCCAGAGACGCTGGTGTCTTGTCAAAGAATAAAAATATTGTCTTGAATTTTTATGGGTTGTATATTCTTAAATGGCTTTTTAGGCGCACTGTGTGAAGTGTGAAGAGAATATGACACTCAGAAGGGAAATAAGCTGCTCGTTATCGACCCACATGATGAAAGGTTGGATAGAATCTGGTCCCGCTCAGAACCTGTTTCCACCCACTGCCTAACACAGGTCAAATGTAGGTGTTTTTTGCTGTGTAGTTATGTCCTTTCTGCTAAGAATTTTTATGAGTAATCAATTAATTCAGTTCTTTCACTAATTCAGGCCGTATCGTCTGTTCCTCATGAATTATACACAGTTTTTATCATACAGTGTAGCTTACAAAACAGAAAAAGGGATGATTATGTTTAAAAGAAACTGACCTGTAACAAATCTCATGACAAAGGAGCTTCCATTTGTATTTAATTATTTGTTTTCATTGCCTTGACAACCTAAAGAAAGAGATGGAAGGCAAAGACTGTGCAAAATATTTGCAGCTAAAAGTTTAGATATGTACAAAAAACACAACCAGCAGGAAGAAATCTAAACTTTCTGAGTGGCCGTCTGATATCTGCTTTGAGTCACTTTGAATTGACTTAGCAAATAAATCTCCCATCATTTATCATGTGTTACATGCAGAGAATTCTTATTAACAGTAGCATGGAGCCATCAGCTATTTAAGGCAATATTCTGTGTCATATTTTAGCACTGGTTATTTTGACAACACCTTTAAAAACATGCATTTTTTTGGCTTGGCACCTGTGGCTCAATCGGCTAAGGCGCCAGCCACGTACACCTAAGGTGGCGGGTTCGAATCCCCAGCCCGGGCCCTCCAAACAACAATGATGGCTGCAACCAAAAAATGGCTGGGCGTTGTGGCAGGCGCCTGTGGTCCCAGCTACTTGGGAGGTGGAGGCAGGAAACTCGCTTGAGCCCAGGAGTTGGAGGTTGCTATGAGCTGTGATGCCATGGCACTCTACCCAGTGAGATAGCTTGAGGCTCTGTCTCAAAAAAAAAAAAAAAAAACCACGCATTTCTTAAAAATTCTACTCTATTCTTTCCTCATTCAGATGCATACTAATTAGTTTACCTGTCTTCAATAATCCATCTGATCTTCGTCCTAGATGCCGTATCTTGAATTTGATCTCCTACCATTGTCAAGCATCAGGTGATCCAAAATGATAGTTCTGCCTCCCTCTTAAAGGAACCCAAGTATATCATAAGGGATAATATGCCTTTAACATACAAGATGCGATTTTTGTTCAATAGCTAGAGCGATGTGAACTCTGTCAGAAAATGCCTAAGAATGGTAAAAACATAGTAAAGTTTAGTCTGGATTTTTCACTATGTGTACGAGTGTGTGTTTCCCTGAAGACAATCTCATGTTTCTCATCTGGGCTCCCAGTCTGTTTCAGCTTTATAAAATGTCTTCTTCAATGAAACAAGTTACTTTGGTCAATAAAACATATGTTGGCAGTATTTTCTTTGTTTAAAGTTGCATTAAATCATGGAAGTCCCATTCCTCTTTGATGAGAGTCACTGGGAAGTAAACTCTATTTGTTCTTTCAAGAGGTAGCAAAATATTTGTTCCCCATTTCAATGCAGGAAGTTAAGAAAAGGTCAAAATCAGTCAAACTAAGGACCACTTTTGTCAAATTGCTAGAGCTCACTGAGTTTTTTTTCCTCAGACTTTTATGGAATGTTTTAATTCCATGTCCCATCGCCATTTAGAGAACATGCAAGTTTCAGAACGGAAATCAACGCTGTATTTATAAAATGTTAAAGGAAAAAAATTAATTTCACTTAGCATTGCAAGATGACACATTTGGAAAGCTACTCATTAGTTAACATAATTCTATGGAGATTTACATAGGAGACATCTTTCCAGGAATGTTAGCTGAGATTTGTGTTTTCTGATTTATGTCACAGCTGAAATTATTACAAGTGTCAGACATGTTTTCATGTTAATTCTGGCAAAAGAAGACAAAA
>CAUYQV010140456.1:0-75114 GCA_963574575.1 Galagoides demidoff
TGTTGATACAATGATTAACCAAATGACATGAAATTTATGTTAACCAGCTTGATGAAAGTGTTTCAAATTGTATATGAAACAGCACAATGTACCCCATGTTTGCATCAATGTATACAGAGATCAATTAATTAAAAAAAAAAATTTTTTTTTTTCTCTTCTAATCCAAAACAATCTAGATGATTAGTTTTTTCTCTCTGGTTAATTCTGGGCCGTTCTCTTTGCTTTACTGTCCAGTAGGTGGACATGACAGAGACCAGAAGACAAAGTTTTTAAAGTATTAAAAGACATAAAACCTGACAACTCTGAATTCTGCATCTTGTACAGATTGTCAGAATCAATTAAAGAAAAAAAAGTAAGGCCCAAATATATGCTGTGTATAAGACATGCATTTTGAATATAAAGACACAGGTAGGTTGAAAATAAATGGATAAAAAAGTTATACATGGGCGGCACCTGTGGCTCACTGGGTAGGGCACCGGCCCCACATACAGAGGGTGGAGAGTTTGAGCCCGGCCCTGGCCAAACTGCAACAACAACAAAAACACGCCTGTAGTCCCAGCTACTTGGGAGGCTGGGGCAAGAGAATCAACTAAGCCCAAGAGCTGGAGGTTGCTGTGAGGTGTGATGCCACAGCACTCTACCAAGGGCAGAAATAGCAGTATTAATTCCAAATTAAGAGAGAAGATTTCAAGATCCAGAATATTATGAAATAAAGGTCATTTCATAATAATGGAAGGATTCCTTTATCAGGAAGGTGTGTGTCCACACGCATGTGTATCTGGTAGGAGACGTGGACAGAAATGGAAGGAGCAGTTCCACAATCATCGTAAGAGACGGTCAAACTATCCTCTCACCAAGTCTGCTTTCCAAGGCCATCAAAGCTGCTCCATGGTTTCCACATTGTACAGGTTACTTACTTACAATTTTTCATTTTTGACAGATCTCTCCAACAAGCTCTAAACTGTCTCTTGGGCATACTGCACATGTACCACACAGGCCCTCTGAAGTCTGAGTCATTCAAAGTGACTCAGCTCACTCCCTGACAAACTCGTTTCCTTTTCCAGCTTTTCTATCTCAGTGGCATCAGCCTCGACACCATTCACATTTCACCTCTCACATCCAGTGGGAAGCCCACCAATTCATTTTTTTGTTGTTTTATTTTTATTTTTTTGAGACAGTCTCATTCTGTCACCCTGTACAGTGCCATGGCATCATGCTAGCTCACAGCAACTTCAAACTCTTGGGCTTGAGCAATCCTTTTCCTCAGCTTCCCGAGTAGCTGGGACTACAGGCGTGTGCCACTATGCCTGCCTAGGTTTTTTATTTTTTATTTTTATTTTTTAGTAGAAATGGGGTCTCGCTCTTACTCAGGCTGGTCTTGAACTCCTAAACTCAAGCAAACCGCCCACCTTGGCCTCCCAGAGTGCTAGGATTGCAGGTGTGAGCCACTGTGCTGGGCTTACCAATTCCTTTTAATTCTACTGCCTGAATCTTTCTGCAGTAGAGAAAGATTGTTATTGATCCAACCATCTTCTTTATATGACCACAGTATCCTCTTAAGCAGTTTCTTAGCATCTTACATCAAATTGGCTTTCTTTTTTCTTTTTTGACACAGAGTCTCACTTTGTCACCCTCGATAGAGTGTTATGGCATCATAGCTCACGGCAACCTTAAAATCTTGGGCTCAAGCACTTTCTCTTGCCTTAGCCTCTCAAGTAGGTGGGACTACAGGTGCCCACCACAACACCCAGTTTTTTTGTTTTTTTGTTTTTTTTTGAGAGACAGGGTCTCACTCTTGCTCAGGCTGGTCTCAAACTCCTGAGGTCAGGCGATTCACGCACCTTGGCCTCCCAGAGTGCTGGGATTACAGGCATGAGCCACTGTGCTCAGCCCAGAATTAGCTTTCTATAACACAAGTCTAATAATGCCATTTTCCCTGTGTCTTGTGGATACTTTTTATTAGCTCTTATTTTATTGTGCTTGATGTATTATTAGAGTTTGAAGAACTAGAAGAGACCATACTTTGCTCATCTTAAATTCTGAAATTCTAGCAATTAATACCCCAGATCATTAAAAAGGTTTTATTAAGTGTGTGGATTATTAAATTTGCAGGAAAATAAAACTTTAATTACACAAATTGCTTAAATAATTAACCTATCCCCCAAAGGGAATACCTAGCAGAAAAAAACTATTGAATATAAGTAAAACAATAAAAACACAGGTGGGATCTCTTAATGTAAAAAGATGTTGGAATTTCAGTTTACTTCATTAGTAATTGTATTCTCAAAACAGCTAATGCAGCTTTAGGCTACCTTAAGCCATTAGCAATAGTTCCAAGTTACATTAAATGTTGTGGGTACCATATTTTAAGAGAAATGACACATTTCTCAGAATGATGCCTTGTCATTAAGCAACATATGAATGTATATACTTCTTTTAAGCATCCATAAGTTAACTTCACCATTTAAGTCTTCAACAGAAGTGACCATATTCACAAGTAAAATAAGGTGATAAGTTACTTTTCATTATTCATAGTTCTCAAAAGTTAACTCACAGCTGCGGAGTAGAGCTCAAACTCTTGCTCAGGGAGGAACGAATGCCAGCCATCTTCTATCACTTCAAACATGGGCCGGTAAAAGAAAGGGTACATCAGAGTGATGGAGTCCAGGGTAGACAAGGCCTAGGGGCAGAAAGAGCAGGAAGGAAGGAAAAAGGAACACACCACAATGTGAAACATGTTCGAACTGGCAAATCGGTTATGAAGCAAATACAGGTTATGCGGCCTGTCTAATGGTGGGCACCCAACACGTTCCTCTCACGACTGAACGTGTTCTCAGAATGAAGTTACCACAGGGATAGGAGGTCACAGAAGGATCAGGCCTATGATTTATTCAATAACAGACAAGCAGTGCAGCCGCTTAAGGAAAACGTCTCCATCCAAAGTTATTTTTCTATCTGTAAGTCATGAAGCCTTCTCCCACCAAAAACTTATAACACAGAAAATTTTAAGAACATGACTGTATAATCCATTATCCACTTCAATATACATAATTTTTTTCCTCCAGTTCTATATCATCTTTGGCTGCCTATCACAAACAGAAGCCAAATATGAACATCTGACTTAGCTCAGAGCTGCCATCAGTCAGTACCACCACTATTTCAAATGCAAGTCAGCAACCACTCTGACAGGCACTAAGCACTCATATTTTGACGTGCAATTATATTTTATATCACTAGAGATAGGTCTTTTCCTTTAAATGCATTAATGCTGAGAAAACTGAAAACATTACAATTCCAAAAGGCAGTTACACAGAAAAAGAGCTTCCCCAGACTTCTTGCTACAATTTGGAAAACCGAGTGCCTGCCAGTTACTCTTCCAATGGGATTCTGTGAGTGGCGGCAGAATACGTTTGAGGCTGGGCGCAGTGGTTCAGGCCTATACTCCCACCACTCTGGGAGGCCATGGTGAGTGGATTGCTTGAGCTCAGGAGTTCAAGACCAGCAAGAGTAAGACAAGACCTCATCTCTACTAAAAAATAGAAAGAAAAAAAAATAAGCCTGGCATTGTGGCAGGTGCCTGTAGTCCCAGCTACTCAAGAAGCTCAGGCAAGAGGATCACCTGAGCCCAAGAGTTTGAGGTTGCTGTAAGCTAATGCTGTCTCAAAAAAACGAGGCTGTGTCAAACACACACAAAAAGAATATATTTGGGTATGTGAATTCCTGGGCACGGTAGCTCTCGCCTATAACCCTAGCACTTTGGGAGTCTGAGGCAGGAGGACTGCTTGAGTCCAGGAGTTTCAGAGCAGCAAAATCATGAGACCTTATCTCTACAAAAAACAAAACAAAACAGAAAACCCCCAAAGAAACAAAAGCCCAAAGAAAACTCGACAATGCTACGGGAGGAGGTAAGGGGACTGTGCCAGAAAAGCGCCAGAAGCCACGTTCACATGGTCACAGGTGCGTTCACCACGCTGTGAAGTCACTCCATGCAGCACCCGTTTGCTGAGGTCAAATGAGGATAGCTCGTAATTTATGGTTTCTTTCCAGTGCTAAGCACTTCTACATGAGTCAGTTTCTAAAGAGCTCTATGTTTACACACACACACAAATACACATACACATCTACAGCACGACGTAAACAACTGATTAGCGTTAGGCTGACGAAGCCAAGGGAGAGAATCAGCAAGTGGGCAACGTGCTTTTTTGCCTCCCTCTTCATGACTCTGCTTCACTGCAGGCAACATCTCCAATACCCATCGGCCAAACACCGTACAGATTTCTGGTCACAAAGAGACAAGAACAATGCAGACTACTCAGTGAAAATCCACCCTCATAACTGAAAAACAAAAACAAAAAAGGCACATGCTCCACTCAAGTGGGCCAGAAGCCTCTGCCCCAACACTGGGGCATTATTTCAACTTAGAAACCACATGCTTTCTTGCCCAAGTTAATACATGAGCCCAAATCAACACCACATGTTACGTCCAACTAACGGATGGGAAGACAAACAGGATGTCTTCTCATTTCCTTAAGTAAAATTTCAGCAAAAAGGAACATGTTACATGCCATCCACTCAGTTCCACCATAGCTATTCCTCTTTTTCTCTGTTCCTGTTTAAACAGCAAACAAAATCCTAGTTACACATGTTTAAAAATCTCTGTTCCCTTTAAATGGCTAAGCCAGTAACATTTTTTGGACCCAAAGCCCAGATTAATCAGACAGAAGAAAAGCAATGTATTTCCAGAAAATACTGTCAACATAAGGTTAATTGACATAATTTAATGACAGTGATTTAAATGAAGGCAATTTAAAATGTAAGTGTATACCAAAATAGTTGGTTATAATGAATGGGAAGAAAACAGTTCAAGTTCTTCAATTTAAATTTTACATTATTCATGTAAAATTATCTAATATTTTTAACCTGAATCAATAGTCAATATTGTTTATACAAACATAAAGCAAACATTTCCTGTCTTAAGCAAATTGATATATGAAAATTCACATTTACTAAAATCAAGCAAAAGACTACAACCACTGGTGATAATTAATTGCTTTACAAAAGAAATAAAAGTCCCACCATATATACACTTACAATGGAATATGATTCAGCCTTAAAAAGGAAGGAAATTCTTTCACAATTTGTAACACAGAAGAACTGTGAAGATATTATGCTAAGTGAAAAAAGTCAGTCACAAAAAGACAAATGCTGTGTGATTCCACGTATGTAAGATTTAAAGTAGTCAATTCAGACACGTGGAGAGCAGAATGGTGCTTATTATGGACCGGGGCAGATGGAAATGGGGAGTGGTTGGTTAATGGATATAGACTCAAAAATGAAAAAGTCCCGGAGATCTACTGAACAACGAAGTGAATATAATTATTAGATATTACTAAGCCATACACTTAGACATGGTTAGAGCCTAAAGTTTTTGGTTTTTGAGACAGGGTCTCCCTCTGTCACGCAGGCTGGAGTGCAGTGGTACAATCGTAGGTCACTGAAGCCTTGAATTCCTGGCCTCAGGAATTCTCTTCCAGGAGATTCTCCTCCTGGCCTCAGGAAGCCATCCTCCAGCCTCAGCCTCCCAAAGTGCTAAATTGATAATCCAAACCAGCTACGGATTATAAATTTTATGTTACAACACAAAAAATTTTATGTCTCAACACAAAAGTATACTAAGAAAATGACAGAGGCCCGCCAATGGTAGCTGCTGTTTGCCAAATAGTATTCTAAGGGTTCTATATACATCAATTAACATAATTCTTATGATAGCCCTAAAATGAAAATTACACTCATTTGATGAAAAGGTAACTGTCAGAGCAGTCACATACCTTACCAATACTCACAAGGGACCAAGTAGTCAAATCCAGAACCAAACTGTGCTATTTCAGTAAGACCCAATAATCACATTGTTATATGTTCTTAATATTTCTACTCAAACTTCTAAGATTTCATTTCTTTTTTTGCAGTTTTTGGCCAGGGGCTGGCACCCTACTCCTCTGAGCCACAGGCACTGCCCTAAGATTTCATTTATTAAAAAGATATACTAGTATATTCAAGAAACACAACTCCGATTCTAGCTGCTAATCTGGTAGGAAAGTAAACACTGCACTCAATTAACTCTCACTAGTGGTTTTCAGTATCTCCCAGGAAGCCCTCAGGGGGTAGGTGGGAAAGGTCAAATTCATGAGGGCTTCTCTCTCATCAATACCTGCCCATCATAACACAACCAAAACCAATTCTAACTGTATCTGTTTTAGGGGTTTAAAATTCCACATAGGGTTTTACTGGGGCAAACCCACTAAACAGAAAAATGAGTTTGCAAATTCACAGAGAAAATATCAAGACTTGCATAGTGACTATGAAATACCAAGCAAAACTTTACAATTTCTCCACAAGAACCTCTTTACTAAATCCTCTAATGGTTTTCCCAAATAAGCACTCACAAGTACTAAAATGAAACAGTATCTATCATTTGATCAATATGAACTCCAGGAAATTCCATTAGACCGCAATTCCTTGGAATTTTAAGAAATTCATGGAATTGCCGTTACTCATATAAAAAGAATACAGTAAATACTGCCGTAAGTCAACAACATACACTCTTACAACAGTGAATCTGGGGGGCTCTTCCTATCAGCCTGCAGGATCTGAGTCAGAGAACATGACCAAGGATCTAGTGAGGAAACTTTAAGAGCTGTATTGAGTCATGACATAATCAATCAGATTCTGCCTCAAAATACTCACCTCAATGGAACTGGCTATATTCAAACACTCTTCCATTCCAGGAATATCCAACTGTATAATTCGAAAATCTTTACATTTTATGATGATGGTACCCAGTGATCCCACAAATCTGTAAGAAATTACAAATCATGCTTATGAACAAATATTCTTAACTTCAAATACATGATTGTCTTTGAAAAGAGAATGTAGTTATAATCACTATCTGTATCAACTTTCTTCTCCCTAATTAGCCTAACCACGGAGGAGACAAGTCTGCATCATTACAATGTGAGCTGTAATTTACAACATAGGTATTTTTTTAAATTTCAAATACATACAGTGATGCACATTAGGCTAATTCATTTAATGGAGATTATTTGATCTGGGGCCTCACTTCAAAGAATAAAGACCTATAATTAATGTGTTCAGTGTTTGTAGAGACAGATTTCTAAAACACTGGAAAAGAGTTTATTTCAGATTTCGCTTATTTCCAACCTTACAGCAGTCCATTTAAAATACCTTTTTCTTTTTTTTTGAGACAGAGTTTCACTTTGTCATCCCTGGTAGAGCGCTGTCGCATCATAGCTCACAGCAACCTCAAATTCGTGGGCTCAAGCGATCCTCTTGCCTCAGCCTCCCAAATACCTGGGACTACAGGCATCTGCCACAGTGCCCAGCTATTTTTTGAGATGAGGTCTCGCTCTTGCTCAGGCTGGTCTGGAACCTGCGAACTCAGGCAATCCACCTGCCTCAGGTTCCCAAGTGCTAGGATTACAGGCATGAGCCACCATGCCAGCCTAATGTATCGTTTTCAATATTTAAAAATGATTAACTATATTATAGTATCTCTACTAGAGTAAATGTCATATCATTTTCTATCAGTAAGTTTCATACAAATTTAATTTCAATTTTACCTTAGCTGGGATAGTTCTTACCGTTTTGTTTTGTTTATACTTGCTGATAGCTCTGAATTTTTTTTGTTTTGCCTTCTCACTGATTGCTTCAATGCTTCCCCACTAATACTGCCTGAACTAGGAATTCTTAGATTGATCAAAAGCTGATAATTTTTGGCTTGGTGCCTATGGCTCGAGTGGCTAAGGCACCAGCCATATACACTTAAGGTGGCAGGTTCGAATCCAGCCTGGGCCACCAAACAACAATGACAGCTGCAACCAAAAAATAGCCAGGCGTTGTGGCGGGCGCCTGTGGTCACAGCTACTTGGGAGGCTGAGGCAGGAGACTCGCTTGAGCCCAGGAATGGGAGGTTACTGTGAGCTGAGATGCCACGGCACTCTACCCCGGGCGACAGCTTGTGGCTCTGTCTCCAAAAAAAAAAAAAAAAAAAAAAAAAGCTGATAATTTTATTTACATTTTACCCAGTTCCTCCATCTACTCTCTCCATGTACCACCTTAACTGTAAGCACTCCCAGGTCTCACAGTCACTACTGTATGAATTTTGACAGGCAAATATTAACACAGGTCAAATCCTGTTTAAAAAGATTCCACAAGACATGCACAACTGATCAACACAATGAAATGCCTTTCATTAAAACAGATGTTCAAAAATTGTCCTCTTAGCACTTCAGCTTCCAGCATAGGGGGGATGGCAGGGACTCGATTTACCTTCCCACCTGGAAAACCAACCTCTGATCCAAAAAACTCAACAGACCCCAAGCAAAAGAAATTAAACTGCAACAACATATACCAAATCAAACTACTCAAAACTGGTGATAAAGAGAAAATCTTTAAAAAAGCCAGAAGGAGGAAAAAAAGACTAGTTACAGAGGAACAAAAATGAGGCTAGCAACAGATTTCTCCTGGTAAACAACATAAGTGAGAAGAAATGAGACCAACATCTTTAAACTACCAAAAGTTTACAAAAATACTTTCAACACAGAATTTTATACTCAACAAAAATTATCTTTCAAAAATAAAGATGAAATAAGACATACAAAATTAAAAAAAAACCAACACCCCCAAATCTGCACTACAACAAATGTTAAAGAAAAACTCTCGGGCCAGGCCAGGCATGGGGCCCATGCTGTAATCCTAGCACTCCAGGAGGTCAAGGTGGGTGGATCACCAGAGCTCAGGAGGTGGCGACCAGCCCCAGCAAAGCGAGAACCCGAGACCCCGTCTCTAAAAGTAGAAAAACTAGCTGGGCGTTGTGTCCAGGGCCTGTAGTCCCAGCTACTCCAGAGGTTGAGGTAAGAGGATCACCTTAGCCCAGGAGTTTGAGGTTGCTGTGAGCTAGGGCACCACAGCACTCTACCAGGGCAAATGAGTGTGACTCCATCTCAAAAAACAAAGAAAGAAAATGACACCAGCTGAAAATACAGAATTACAAAAAGAAACAAAGAGCACCAGAAATGTTAACTACATGCTTAAATAATGAAAGTTTATTCCAAGAGTTACAGCTAATAAGCCAATAAAAATGATTCACTTAAAACAATGCAATACAAAAGAAGAAAAAAAAGAGAAAAAAGACAAAAAAGATCAAATTGAGCAAACAGAAAACATACAGTATGAAGACATAAAACAAAATGGCAGGCTTGACTCTAACCATCTCAATAATTATATTAAACATGATGGGATTAAGCACCCCTAATAAAGGGAGAGATAGTCAGATCAGATAACAATGACCCAACTATATGCTTTTAATATAAAGAAACAAACAGGTTAAACATAAAGCAGTGAAAAATATATATAACACTAACACCAGTCAGTGCCAGCTATCTTACTATCAAAGTAGTAATATCACCAAGCATAAAGTCTTTTCATAATGCCATAATTGATCAAGAAGACATTACAATCCTAAATGTATGTGCACTTAATAATACTACTTCAAAATCCATAAAGCAAAACCTGATAAAATTAAAAAGGATTCATTCCCCAATTACAGTCAGAGGTTTCAAGACTCTTCCCCTCAACAACTGGTAAAACAAAATCAGAAGCTACTGAAGACGGGAACAACTCTAGCAACCAATCTGACCCAGTTCGTATCCATAGAACATTCCATCCACTAGCAGAGTACACACTCCTTGTAAGGGCACATGGAATCAAGATAGACCATGTTTGGGGTTGTAAAATAAGTCTAAACAAATTTAAAAGGATTCAAGTCCTGCAAAGTAAATTATCTGACCACAATATAATTAAATCAGCTATCAATAACACGGAAATTTCTGGAAAATACCCAAACATTCAGAAACCAAATAACATAAATAACCTATGGGTCAAAGAAGAAATCAAAAGGGAAATTAGAAAGTATTATGAACTGAATGAAAACAAAAATACAAAATATCAAACTGTGGAATGCTGTTAAAGCAGAACGGAGGGGAAATTTTATAGTTCAGAGAACCTATATTAACCTCAGATTCCACTTTACTAGTAAAAGAACAAGTTAAACACAAAGCAGAAGAAATGATTGAGCATGGTGGCTCACTCTGGGAGGCCAAGGCAGGCAGATTGTTGAGCTCAGGAGTCTGAGACCAATCTGAGCAAGAGCAAGACTCCATCTCTAAAGAAACTAGCTGGGCATTGTGACAGGCACCTGTAGTCCCCGTTTCTTGGGAGGCTGAGGTGAGAGGATCACTTGAGCCCAGGAGTTTAAGATTGCTGTAAGCCAGTGGTTGTCAACCTGTGGGTCGCGACCCCTTTGGGGGTCAAATGACCCTTTCACAGGGGTTGCCTAAATATATCCTGCATATCAGATATTTACATTATGATTTATAACAGTAGCAAAATTACAGTTATGAAATAGCAACGAAAATAATTTTATGGTTGGGGGTCACCACAACATGAGGAACTATATTAAAGGGCTGCGGCTTTAGGAAGGTTGAAAACCACTGCTTAGTGTAAACTATAATGCCAGGGCACTCATCTACAGGGCGACTGAGTGAGACTCTGTCTCAAAAGAAAAAAGGCTCAGGCGCCTGCAGCTCAGCAGCTAGGGCACCAGCCACATACACGGGGGCTGGTGGTTTGAACCTGGCCTGTGTTTGAACAATGACAATGACAACTACAACAACAACAAAAACAAAATAGCAGGGGGTTGTGGCAGGTCCTGTAGCCCCAGGTACTAGAGAGGCTGAGGCAAAAGAATTGCTTAAGCACAAGAGTTTGAGGTTGCTGTGAGCTACCATGATGCCATGGCACTCTATCCAGGGTGACGGAGTGAGACTCTGTCTCAAAAAAAAAAAAAAGTGATTAACCTCTAGCCAGGCTGATTAGGAAGAGAAAAGCCACAATTTACCAGTATCAGGAATGAGAAAGATGATGGTTACTCCAGATTCTACAGACATCAACAGGATAAGGAAATACAGTAGAAAGAACCTCTGTAAGTTGACCACCCAAGGGACTGTACCAAACTGGTCAACATATGGAGGTGGTCAACACGAGGAACTTATCCTGAGTACATGTGGTGCATGTCCAGTCTATAAAAATCAGGTCAACTTGAAGGAGATGGCCAGTGGAGGGAGGTGGTCAACTATGAAGGTTCTACTGTGTATCTTAAAAGTAACAAACTCCAATGTGAGCACTTCACTGGTGCTCTTTCCATTACACCAGGCCACTTCCCCGGGAACTGTGGAGACTGTGGATAGTGTGTCATTTGGCCCCTAACAAATTAAAAAGTCCCTGTCTTATGCGCCTCCTCCATGCCCTACAGAGCTCAGCACCTAGTAAATGCCAGGTAAATATGAGGAAATGAATGAGTGAAAAGTAAACAGAGGTAAATAAGAACATAGAGAGGTGACAGTCACAGAGGTACGACTACCTTGTATCCTGCAGCACCACTGCCCACTCACTGGCCAATCCTTTCATTTCCTATGTGTCTACAGGTATTTTGAAGCAGAAAAAATTATCAGACGTGAGTCTTGGCTTCAAAGAGCTAATACACGTCTATGTGTACTGTTAAAATACAAATCTGAATATATGCTCGTGAAAAAGACATAACTGAAGAGCTACGGAATTACAAAATGAGAGGAATTATTTCTAGTTATGGGATTAACATTAGAATCTGTGAAGGAGGAGGCAGCTGAACTTGTTAAAGTGAATACTGGTAGATGGGTTAACAGTGAGATGGCAGCCTCGGAACTCCCGAAAGACCAGAACTATTACTTTATTCATCTTGGAGTCTTTAATGCCTCACAAAATGGCTGGAACATAAAGGCACTCAATAAATATTTAACAAACTTGGGAGAAGCAAGCATTCCAATACAAAGTACAGTCAGTACAATACAGAACAGAGAGAATGGGGGACATACACAAGGAATCTTCTTAATATCCAAATTCTTCTGGGAGGCAGAAAAAATGCTGTGATTCATTTATAGTTTAGCATAAACTGGATAACCAATTTATTTGCCCTCTGCGAGTTGGACTACAATGGGCCATTGGGGAGATGGGAAATTTTGAATAAAGATGAAAATGTAACTTTTTCACTTTGAGACACTACCTAGGAAAGGTAAAAAGTCTGGAGTGCAAAAAATAAAATAATAATAATTAATTATACTTTCCCTTAAGAGCCAACCCTGTTCTTTCCAAAAGCTCAAGTGAGGGGGCTGGGTGCACAGTGGTGCACTCTGGGAGGCCCAGGCAGGCAGATTGCTTGAGCTCAGGAGTTCTAGACCAGCCTGAGAAACAAAGCAAGACCCTATCTCTACAAAAAAATGTAAAAATTAGCTGGGCATGTTGGCGCACACCTGTAATCCCAGCTACTCTGGACGCTGAGCAGGAGGATCCGCCCAGCCCAGGAGTTTGAGCTATGATGGTGACAGCCTCCAGCCTGGGCAACAGAGAGAGACCCTGTCTTAAGAAAAAAAAAAAAAAAAGATATATAGAAGATATTATAATCTCCCTCAACAGGAAGAAGTACTAAATTGATGACCCAGAAGGTAAAAAATAAGAAGAAATATGATAAACTGAATATTTTTGAGGAAGCAAACAAGGGCTTGTGGCATGTAGACACTCAAAACCACAAGAGTTTCCCTCAAAAGTGGTAAATACAGACTTTACCTAAATCATATCCCATCACCTGTTCATGAACTGTGACTGACAATCAACGGCGAGTCAAGAAATATGATGGAGCAAGAAGAAGAAATTTAAAAAGAAAAAAAATGTCTAAAATCTACCCACATGTTCCAAAATGATAATCAGGATGGTAACCCCGTGATAACCCTGACCACTCAGACCACAATGCATATATATCAGGTATCCCGTCTGTGCGGTTTTCTGCTCTCTAAAACTCAAACCGTGAATCTAGGCCACAGACAGCTCAATCTGCAAGCCAGTTGGGCGACCGGACGCAAGGAAAGCACTGGGAGTGTTTTTTCAGGAGCCCCTGCAGGACCCCCGTTTCCTCTGCACAGGCGGTGGGTGGGATGGGCACTCACCGCTTGTCGATGGCGTCGATGTTTGAATGGAGGAGCCATAGCTCCTCCGTGTTGTCCTGCCGGGAGGACAGGATCAAGTGGTGGCCGGTCAGACACAGGGTCCCCTCGACGGCAGGATAGAAAGGCCGGTGCAGCACCACATTGTCCACCCGCGGGGTCTTGATCAGCTCGGCAAACTCCATGTTCCCCCAGAGGCCGGAGCCCGGGGACCGCCGAGCCCCGGAGGTGCGCGGCAGTTACACCGCCGCAGGGCAGAGCGGATCGACCCCGCGCCGGGCGGGCCGGAGGGGCGGGGCCGGGCGGGGACGCTGAGCCCCGCCCCAGGCCGGGGTGGACACGCAGGCCTGCTGCCCCGACACCGGCCGCGGGAAGTCCAGAGCCGGGGCTGGGCCAGGCCCGGAGTCTCTCTCGCACTGTCAGTCACCGAGGCCCACGCCACGGCCGCAGACAACGCTGCTGTCACCTGGGCACGGGATCGTGCGTGGGCGGCCTGAGGGAAGGAGGAAAAGGCCGCTAAAGGGCCAGCTTCGGGCCAGAGCCGCTGGCAAATGCGGGCGGAAGTAGCTGCTCGCCAGGGAGCCCGGAGCAACCGCGGGCGGAAGCAGCGAGCCCAGAACGCGGAAGACGCCCTGGTCAGGGCCGGAAACTGGTCCCCGCGTAGGTCCGCTGGGAAATGCCTCCGGAAACTCACCAAGAACCGAAGATTTGTGTTCCTACCGGAAAACGTTTTCGTAGCCTTCGCACCTTCTTTCCGCACTTTCCCCTTCTGCACATATTCCTCATCAGAAAAGGCCTGGAAACATGGCACGGGAGGCGGACCCAGTCTTGCCTCCCTCCCGTTGAGTGGTATCCACCCCTAGAGTTCTTCAGAGCATGCAACGCCTTAAATTGTGACGATGTTTATGCATTCGCCATGAAGAGATGGCAAGCAAGGGATGGAAACTGTTGATTGTTTGCCCAGCGAAGCCGCCAGGTGTAAGAGGATCCAGGGCCCAGCCTCAGACTCTCCAGAGTGCTGTGCCACGAGGTGTGATCTTGAACAAGGGACTAAAAACATAAAAACACCTGAGAAAAGGACTTAGGTGTAGATCCAAGATGTAGATAAAAGAAGTGATTAATCTTCTCCCATAGGGACACCCAGGTGACTTGCTAGAGGGCAGCCACTCAGTTAATCTGTAGCGATGCCTGAATTCTGTGAAGTCCAAGACGTTGGTGCATTGGTCACCACTGCACAGCCTCCCCACCCTCCTAGATTATGGTGGAAATTTATTCAAATAATTTCTCTTTTCTGGTTCCACACCCTTTCCCCAAACTGACATTTTTCATTCTAAAATAGAGGGGAAATACATCTTTTGATCTGCTGTTACTTCATTGACCTTTGAACTCCTCACCACGTAGTATCTAAGAACAGTGAGTTGGCTAAAATCTCACAATATTCACCCAGTCAATTGCCCAACCTCATCACATCACCCAACCCTTGTCCATGCTTTTGTCCTGTCCTCTCTAAACTGTTCCCTTCTTAAAACACTTTATAATATTGTTACAGCTGAGAGTCCAGCTTATTTGTCTGCAAAAGAAAAACAGGAACCAACAAAGAAGGAAAGATGAGGCAATTGATTGATAAAACTATTTTTCAAACTGGAATTTTTATCTTTTTCTTCCCTTATGTGGTTCGTATGACAATTACCAACTGTGGAAGGGAAAGTTTAATTCCAAAGTGAAGAATTAGGGAAAGTTAATATAAAGTTAATACAGATAAAGCATCCTTTGAAGGGAGGACCTTGAAGAATGAATAAGGTTTACACTCTGAATACAGTGGCCAAGAAAAATGTCCAATTTAGGGATATCTGCCAGATGTGGGGGAAATTCTTCAGTAATTCCATCACTTTTTTCTTTCATTTTCGAGGAGGGGAGAGACTATGAAAAAACCACACCTCTTCAAGTAAAAAATGTTTACTATTCCATAAAGTCATAAATTCTTTTTGCCCATGAAAGAAAATTGTTGATATCAGGCTGGATTGCTAACGCAAAACTATTACAAACTTTCATTATAACTTGGAAAATTACATTTGCTCTAGGTTGAAGCTCAAAGCATGTAAAGCCCTTGAGATCTGAGGAAACCAAAACATTCAATAGTGAAGAATAGAATATGGGGGAGCACAATATGCTACTTTAATTATGAACAGCAGATGGCAGTGGAGTTCAACAGTAATGGGATAGGCTTCTGTTCTATCAAAATAATTTAGAGAAGCTGTAGTCAAACACATTATTGTCTAAACTGCCTGGCCGTAGGGTCTCAGAGGATTCTGCTAATCCAAAGAAGATGATGGCATTTATAAAGCATGTAAAACACTCAGCACCTTACAGATGTTATTGTAATTACTCTGTGATTCTATGAGATAACACATAGCATTGATATATAATTATCTGGATGTTATTCTACCAATGAGTCAACTAGCTTTTTTATTAAGTGTCTATTTAGGCACCAGAACTGTGGGGAATGGAAATAATGGGTTTAACATGGCCCTTGCTCTGAAGAGCGATAGGTAATTCGAGAAGACTAACACATTCCCAGTGAGAGAATAATATACAAAAGTAAGTTAAACTTTGAAGTATGGAATTACTTTCCGAGTTTTGCGTTTCCTTAGGAGGTCTTGAGTAGTTAGTAGGAACACTAAGGCAGTTTTAAGGTAGTTTGAACAAAGCAGGTTGACAGTTTACAAAATCAGCAGGAGCACGTCAGATGGAGAAGACATCGCCTGTGTATGCCACTGATGAACAGCCAGCCTCAATGTGCTTGGTTGTTTTGTATTAACTGGAGGCAAGTGAAACAAACTTGAGGCCCTTATGGAGAGTTTTTCTTGAGTCTTCCCTTCATCCCCCAAGCAAACCAATGACCCAGCTGTTGATTCAACCTTTCAGTATCTGTTGAAATCTTCCCCTGTCTGAGTTCCAACACCATCAAGTCTTTTCCTTCCTCTCAGTATGGTTCCCTCTCCCCTTCAACCCATCTTTCCAACTGGCAGCTGAAATTCTCTTTGCTATTCTAGGCTCTTCCCCCTCCCTTCTTTCTTTCTCTTCTTAACTTATAAGGCCCTTTATGATCTTGCCCTTCAGGCAGTGACCAGCCTCTCAAGTCTCCCTTCTCCTATTCTCTCCCTGTCCAGCAGTCCCCAGCTCCCAGCCTCTGTCAAGTTTCATGGCAGCCATCCTGAGATAATTTGCTGTTTCCTCCTGAGATTATAGCTAGAACCTTGCCATTACAGGGAAGTGTGAAACAGAGACCAGCTGATCAGCATTCTCTGGAAATGTTGGAAACATCCCACCCTGAACCTGCTGAATCAGAAACTGCATTTTGAACAATATTTCTAGATGATTTGTATGTACACTGAGGTTTGAGAAAGCAGTGTTTTAAAGAATCTGCGTGTTCTTTCTGCCTGCTATATGCTTATGTCACTCCCAGTACCTTATCCCTTGACTGGTTAATTCCTGCCATCCTCCAGGCCTCATTGCAGACATCACTGCCTCTGGGAAGCCCTCCCTGATTTTCCCTCATGATTACAGGTTCCACATTGTGTAGGCTCCACAGCACCATTTGATAATATCTCATACTTAGTATTTATTCTGTGTTCTAGACATTATGCTAAATGTCTTACCTGTTTTGTCTCTTGAGTTCTTCTATAATACTCTGAGGTTGGTATTATGGGATGAATTCTACCTCCCCAAATTCACATGCTGGCATCCCAACTCTCAGAACCTAAGAAAGTGACTGTATTTAGAGACAGGGTCTTTCAATTGGCAATTCAATCAGATAATTTGGGTGAACCTTAATCCAATGATGACTGTTGTCCTTATAATAAGAGGAAATTTGGGCATAGACACACACACAGGGATGACCATGCGAAGACACAGAGAGAAGGCAGCCATTTGATAGCAAAGAACAGAGGCCTCAGAAGACACCCATCCTGCCAACGCCTTCATCCCAATCTTCAGGCTTCTGGAACTGCCCTGTTGTTTAAACTACACAGTCTGTGATAACTTTGTTATAGCAGCCCTAGTAAACTACTACAGTAAGCTGTTATTCTTTTATGGAGGAAACTGAAGCAAAGGAAATTTAATAACTTTTCTGAGTTGGGATGGCAGTAAGTGGTCCAGATCCAGACCCAAGCAGTCAAACGCAGACTCCGTGATCTTCACCACCGTGCTGCATCACCACCCGCGTGAACTGAGCACACCTTGGTTACTCCCTCCAATTTTACCACTTAACTCTACTAAGAGAGACTTTCCATGTGTCCATAATGTTCCTCTAGATCAGGCGTTCTCAAACTACGGCCCGCGGGCCACATGCACCTGCCTAGGACATTTAACCGGCCCTCCAGGGGTTTTTGCCACCGCTGCCTGTCCTCCTTAGCAGCTGACTCGTCCTGGGGCCCTCAGTCCTGCCCTCCAATGGTCTGAGGGACAGTGAACTGGCCCCCTGTTTAAAAAGTTTGAGGACCCCTGCTCTAGATCAGTAATTTTCAAACAGTGTGCTATCGCACACTGGCGTGCCATGAAAGGATGTTAGGTATGCCTTGAAAATTTTTAAAGATCATTAATTAAATTATTTGTGAAAGAAGTTCAAAGCATAATAAGTATATTCTTTTTTTTACTCTTTTTTGGTCAACATAATTTAAGTGTGTCGTGGAAGTTTAACTACAGGTTCAAGTGTGCTGTGAGATAAATAACATTGAAAACCAGTTTTAGACAGTAAGCTCCTTAAAAACAAGGGCCGTTTGTTGATTGCAGTATAACCAGCACCTTGTTGAGGTGCCTGTAAGGAGTAGCCACCCAATGTGTATTTGTTACATAACTGGCCATTGTTTACCCAACACGTTCCAGCCTGACCTCTCCTCCTCTTTCCCCAAGCCGGGGGACTTTAAATATTATCGCAGGTGTTTTGCTAGTGTTTTGATGAGAATGGGGAGAAGATCATATTTCATTCTATTAGCCCTGCAGATAGGAAACTAAAGCAGATGAATAACTTCTCGGTGACAATGATACTGATCATACGTTTGGTCCGTGTGTTACAATTTTAAAAATATTTTCAAGTACGTGATGACATTTGACTCAATGATCTGCTGAAATGGATGGGCGAGATATCATTCCCAGTTCAGAGAGGAGGAACAGAGGCTCCAGAGAATGTCCTTTTAATGCCGGCATTAAACAATAAGGCAGAAACACAAAAGCGATACTTCTATCTAAGACTGGGGCCCTTGTTATCACGTGAATTTAAATTACACTAACTTTAATGAGGCAGAATAAGCCTGATGTCTGTGAAGAGTCTGAGCTGTGGCTATTGGGAGAAAACAGTCTTTCTTAATGAAACCAAAGGAGCCCCAAGGCTTCATTGCACGTGACAATAAAAGGGAAGTTCCGGGGACAGCGATATGACCTATGGGGTCTGTGTTCAAACACTACACTCCAATGGCCACATTCCCTATGTCTGGGTCACATGTCTCAGTCACGGAGCCACTTCGTTTTTGAGACCAATAAGAATAGGAACCTGGCACCTTAAAAGAAACTAGAAGGAAGAGGACTGTTGTTATTGATACGTTAAAAAACGCTCTAAACATAGTCGCTTAAAACATTGCACAACTGTTTTTGGATGGAGCTGGAATAGTGCAGGGGACGGGGGGTGGGGGTTGGAGTTGGAAACCGCTGGAGTCTGGCTGGACCTGGTGGATCTCCCTCTGTGCAGTCTCAGGGTTCCCCTCACAGTCTCCCTTGGAGCTGGTTTGCTTGTCCTGCTAGAAAGGTCTCCTCGGGCAGGTAGGCTACAGAAGCAGAGGAAGGTGTCACGGTTGAGCTTTCCTGAGAGCACAGTGGAAGCCGCCTTACCTTTGATGACTTCAATGTCACGTAACATTTCCACCCCATTCTGTTGATCTAAACAGTCACAAAAGCCCACCCCATTTCAAGACAATGAAGACCCCATCTCTCCATAAGAGCAGCGTCCAAGAATTTGTACCGCAGGGCCCATGTTAGCCTGAGAAACTTGTGTGTAGGAATTTAATTTCCCCGGTACACGGGCAGTCACAAGGAAGAGTGAGAGAACATTTGGAAAGTCAGCACACTCTTTTGGCAAAGTGCTTTTCTGCTCCTAGCCATAATGAAATGAACTAAGAATATGCAATTACATATAATTAGATATAATTAAAATACAGAGACACATCTAAAATAAAGGCCTAATTAAGAAGTAGGGAAACTCACTAGGTGGAATGTCAACAATGCTAATTCAGTGATTACTGTTGGGGCTTTTTTTTATTGTCAATGACCCTAAACCAGGGTCAGGGTCCGATGAAATAATGAAGTGAGCTCAGTGAGCCCTCTGCTCTTCCTCAGCCTCCTGGCTTCACATTTCCTCTTTCCCCACGCTATTGAAGTGAAGCTTTATAGATACCTTTAAATGTGATGTATAGGGTGGTTTCCAATGCTTCCATTTTTTTTTTTTTTTGAGACAGAGCCTCAAGCTGTTGCCCTGGGTAGAGTGCCGTGGCATCACAGCTCATAGTAACCTCCAACTCCTGGGCTCAAGCAATTCTCCTGCCTCTGCCTCCCAAGTAGCTGGGAGTACAGGCACCTACCGCAACGCTCGGCCATTTTTTGGTTGCAGCCATCATTGTTTGACGGGCCCAGGCTGGATTCAAACCCGCCAGCTCAGGTGTATGTGGCTGGCACCTTAGCCACTTGAGCCACAGGCGCCGAGCCAATTCTTCAATTTTTAAATAGACGATGCCACCCCTTCCATTTCTCCTCCCTCATTAGACGTCTGCTCCTTTGCCTTCCTTTTCTCCTCCTACAATGCTTTTCTTAGAGATGACCACAGTTAAGAGGATTGATTTACAAGGATCACCCAACAGATGGCTCAGTAATTATAAAGAGAAAAGCGTGCCTTTTCAGGGGACTGTGGTGAAGTGGTGACATTCAGGGCACCGTGGCCGAGTGGTGACATTCCAGGCTCCTGAGGTGACCTGCTGAGAGCCAGGCTTCTCCCGGGGCATGCTTTGCCTGGACAGGCATACCCTGAATCTCAACAGGAGGAAACTATTGTACGCTTTGGCAATGTGGGGCATTCTATGGGCCACTGTGCTGGACTCTTCCTGAGAATTCAATGACATGGACCAAAAAAGGCAGGAAGACCACCCCAGACAGAAAGAGGCTTCACAGAACTGACACAACAACCAAGTGAGAGGCACAAATGTGGCTACATTGCCAATTAAAAAAAAAATGCTACAAGACATATTGGGGGAACTGTGAACATGGACTGTCTAGTAGATGACGTTACCGCGTTACTGTTGATCTTAGATGGGATAATGAGGATGTAGTTCAGTGGGATGACGCCCTCTTTCTTCAGCAGTGCGCACTGAGATATTTAAAGATGAACTATTGCGATATCTGCATCTTCCAGTTGTCCCAGGAATATGTATATGCATGTATTTATCATGTATTATGTGTGTTTCCATGTATTTGTATATACACATAGAGATACAGAGAGAACAAAAATGTGGCCAACCATGGACAACTGGTTTACTTGGGTGAAGAGTTTAAAAACGCTTATCATAGCAGGCATAGTGGCTCACGCCTGTAATCCTTGCATTTGGAGAGGTCTAGACGTGAGGGTTGCTTGAGCTTAGGAATTCGAGACTAGCCTAAGCAAGAATGAGACCCCCATCTCTAATAAAAATGTAAAAAAAATTAGCTGGGCATTGTGGCGGGTGCCAACACGCCTCTTGGAATAGCTGTTGCACAGATGGGCCCCTCTTGTCAAGTCTCACCTCCCCATCTGAAACCTGCCCTTAGCGAAAGAACAAGTTATATAATGTCGCTCCTGAGTAGAGTTGGGAGCTATTTTTAAACTAATTAAGAGCTCTTTGATTAAAAAAAAAAGTTTGTATTAATTTGTGAAACCTCTAACACTAGCCAATCCATGGGACACCAGATGTGTGGACTAATTACATTGTAGCACAGCTAATAAAATGGTGCAGAAATGCAAATCGCTGGGATAGCCTGTCTCCCCGGGGAGTTAGCAAACACAGTTGGAAAGTGTTTCAAATTCAACACAGCTCGTATTTTGAGGGTTTCTAGAAGTTGCAAAAAAACATTAATGATTAAGTTAAGGAAGCTCAGACTCGTTAAAATACAAAAAAGTTTAAGAATAATTATGCCGAAACACTTATGTTTTAAATGTGTGGCCCTTTAGGAAAAACTCTCAGCCAAGAAAAAGACAACGTGAAACTGCCTGAATGAGGCAAGTGCAATGGATACACTGTAACCTCACGTGTGAACATTGTTAAAAGAAATTGAGGCGCATGTGGCTCAATCAGCTAAGGCGCCAGCCACGTACACCTAAGGTGGCGGGTTCTAATCCCCAGCCCGGACCCGCCAAACAACAATGATGGCTGCAACCAAAAAATGGCCGGGCGTTGTGGCGGGCACCTGTGGTCCTAGCTATCTGGGAGGCTGAGACAGGAGACTCGCTTGAGCCCAGGAGTTGGAGGTTGTTATGAGCTGTGATGCCATGGCACTCTACCCAGGGGGATAGCTTGAGGCTCCGTCTCAAAAAAAAAAAAAAAAGAAATTGATCTTCTGGAGACTGAAACATCTCCTAATTTCCTTCTTGAAACAGATTTTGAATGAGATTTTTTTTTTTAGTCAATTTAGTGACTAAAACATTCATCAAAAAGTATATATTTTTCAAAGTACTGTGAATATACTTAACACCTGTAACATACGTATTTAAAAAATTTTTTAAATGATTAGATGGTTAAAAAAGGTATATATTACCACGTAATAATCACATGTATATGTAAAAATAAAAAATGAAAAAAATTGTTTCTTACCATTAAGCATGAAGTCACCTTTAATTTTTGCAGATGGTCTTTTATCAAGTTGAAATATATATCTGTCCTCCTAACTTGCTGAAAGTTTTGTCATGAAGCGGTGTTAGATTTTTGCCAAATGCCTTACCTGCATCCATTGGTATGAACATATGTTGTTTTTTTAGAAGGGTGATACAGATCACATGGGCTGATTTTTAAATATTTAGCCACTGTTGCACACCCAGAATAAATCCAACTTGGTAGCATGTGTAAAAAAAAAAAAAAGAAAAAAGAAAAATGGTATATATTACCCTTATTAGCATAAAATCTAAAAACAAAATTTAAACCATGTAAAAGTAACTAAGCCATTAATAATGTACAAAATGTATTTCTGTTCTCTAATATTAAATTGCATCTCTCTCCAAAAAGCTTTAGGATGAGATGTTCTACTTTAATAACAAAGGTTTCTAGGGATGAATTAGAAGGAATGCAGAAATGCAAATTGCCAGCAATTAGTAGTCAGGTGATGGCTTTACCAAAAAACAAAAGAAAACAACAAAAAAACCACACCTGTGTTAAAATTTGAAGTCCAATTTAAAGAGTTTTAATATTTTAGTAAAAATAGGTACAGAAAAATATACAAATCCACTTTTTTTTTTTTTTTTGCAGTTTTTGGCCAGGGCTGGGTTTGAACCCACCACCTCTGATATATGGGACCAATACCTTACTCACTGAGTCAAAGGCACCACCCCTATGAATTCACATTTTAAGTTCACTTAATACTCCTAATAAATTAAAAAGGTTGGTTAAAGAGTTAGCTATATATGTGTGAAATGGGCAAGAGATGGGTGAGTTATATAGGCTTCACGAGGCCCTAGGCTCAAAACTAGTGTAAGTTAAATATACCTGGAACGGTAGTTAACGTGTTAAATCCTCCTTTACCTAACTAATGGTCTAACTTATATAGCCAGCATAACCTAGAAAACCTGTAAAGGTGTGCGGGACACACTAGCAAGGGCCGCTGCCTCCATGTGACTCAGATTCCAGCACTTACCAAATGTATTCTCCTAAGGAAGTGTGTGTGTTTAGAGCAGGTGGAGTCTGGCCTTGTCACACAGCACCTCTGTCATATGCTACAGAGACTTTAATACAGCCTGTCCGTGGTTCCAATTTCAATCTACCTGGCACCTCATTTTTTTTTTTTTTTTTTTTTGGAGACAGAGCCTCAAGCTTTCCCCCTGGGTAGAGTGCCATGGCATCACAGCTCATAGCAACCTCCACCTCCTGGGCTCAAGCGAGTCTTCTGCCTCCGCCTCCCAAGTAGCTGGGACCACAGGCACCCGCCACAACGCCCAGCCATTTTTTGGTTGCAGCCATCATTGTTGTTTGGCGGGCCGGGCTGGGGATTCGAACCCGCCACCTTAGGTGTATGTGGCTGGCGCCTTAGCTGATTGAGCCACAGGCGCCGAGCCGGCACCTCATTTTTGGAGCAAGTTCTTGTGGCTATAAGACAGGCTCCTGAGGTCATTTGCAAATTTTACTATCCCCGTCGACGCAAACATTTCCCAAACTTAGAAAAGGTGAGACAGATTGACAGGATTGTAAAACCAAATTGGTTCCCCTAGTGGGTGGAACTGGATGGTCTTAGCCTTCTCCTCCATCTTTCAGGCTCATGAAAATTCATCCCCTTGAACAAGTAAAGCTCTGAATCCTTATCAAAGAGCCCCTGGGCCACAGGGCAGGACAGTTCTGGTTTATGCCTGTGGTCCCAGTTCTTAATCACCTCCACCCCCTCCTGCCCTGCCCCATCTGACTCTCAAAAGTGCTTCAGTTTGATGTGAATCGCCCTGACTGTAAATTTCTGCTTCTGTAAGAAATCAGACCGAGCTGTCCAGTGTTCTCATCAGCAAGTTGTCCCTGTCTGGAGAAAAACTGACATGCCGATCCCGGAGGAAGGGTATTTGTTCTGCCTGCTCCTCCTCTGACTATGGTGACTCCACGAGTAGATCTTGGGGTGCCCAAATGAATACAAAATAATTTGCATTGGGGACCCAAGCGAACTTTGTATCCCAAAAGTAAGACTTTTGAATTGTACCATCTACAGGTTATGAGAAATCAGAGTTTGTCAAGATGCATTCCGTCAGCTTGGCGCTTGAAGCACGGTGGTTACGGCACTGGCCACAAGCACCGAGGCTGGAAGGCTCGAACCCAGCCAGGGTCAGCTAAACAACCACAACTGCAACAACAACAAAAAGCTGGTGTTGTGGCGGGCGCCTGTAGTCACAGCTACTTAGGAGGCTGAGGCAAGAGAATTGTGTAAGCCCAAGAGTTTGAGGTTGCTGTGAGCTGTGACACCACGGCAGTCTACCAAGAGTAACATAGTGAGACTCTGTCTCAAAAAAAAAAAGATGCATTCAGTCAAGATGCAAACATAGGCTCTACTGAAGGAAATCATCCAAAATGGACATGTTTTGGGTTGTGGGTAACCTAACAAGACACACAAGTTGTTACTCATTCAAGGCTGTCTCTATGCTTTGTAATCTGCCTACAATCCTAGTACTCCACTATTTATATCTAGACTTAGTTCTAATCACAGATGTGTTGATTCAAATCATGATGCCTACCTGTAGATAAAAATGTATAAGAAGGGGGCATTAAGTGTAAATGCTACATTTTGTACATGATTTCCAAAAAGGACATTTCATTTGCAATTTTCAGCAAAGACATTGGATACATACGTGAAACAGGTGAGTCTTCAAATTGTCTACAGGACGAATACAGATCTTCGTGTATGATGACTACAAAACCAGGCAGTTGTACTTGAACTTTTACAACACTGGCCTTGACAGTGATCCAATAGGGACTGATAAGTTAAGAATTTTGCTCTTGGCCAGGTGCCGTGGCTCACACCTGTAACCCTAGCACTCAAGGAGGTCAAGGCAGAGGGATCTCTTGAGTTCAGGAGTTTGAGACCAACTCAAGCAAAAGCAAGACCCCATCTCTACTGAAAGCAGAATAACTAGCCAAGGGCATCTATAGTCCCAGCTTGGGAGGCTGAGGCAGTAGGATCACTTGAGCCCAGGGGGTTGAGGTTGCAGTGAGCTGTGATGACACTACTGTACTCTAGCCAGGGCACAGGGCAACAGAGTGAGACCCTGTCTCAAAAAAAAGAGAAGATTTTGTTATATTATTGTGTTTAAGTTCTCTGTAAACAATGTTTCTCTTACCCCCTGCTTCAGGCCTCCTGGCCCTGCAGCTCCGTCCTCTGCAGCTAAGTTGAAGTCACTGCAAGTCACACTGTTCAGGCATCTGTAGGAATCGTTTTGATTTAAACTAATAGCCTTGAGGTTGAGCATTTTATTTTAAATAGAAGACTTCTCAGAGGTGATGGGACAAACAAATGGGAAGTCTGCTGAGTCATTTTTCTCAGACATCAATGCTTAGGATTTTTGAGAGCTTGTGTTTGTGAGGGGGAAAGAGGGAGCAGCTTTTTCAAGTTTTTGGGCTGGTATTTGGCACCCTCTAGCGGAAGATCTGAAAACAGAACGATCAGATACCAGAAAGATTAATAATAGCTTACATTATTATACACCATGCATTGAGCTAAGCCTTGGGTGCACATTATCATTATCTCATCCCGCAACTGCCTGTAAATTAGACATATGATTCCAATTTTACTTATAGAACTAGCTCGGAGAGGTCAAGTCGACTGATCACAGCAACGCAGCTAGCAGGTGGGAGGGCAGCTGATCTCGCCTCACTCCAGAGCCCCAGCTCTGAACACCATGGACACACTCCCAGCTCCAACCATCAGAGTCTGGGGGCTTTAGGAGTGCCCACCCCACACTGCATTTCCAAAACTCCAGTCACTCGCACGATTGTGATAGTAAGATCTAACAGTAATTTTCTGAGGTTTATTTAAATGTGATTTGCTCTCAAAAGTAAACCACTGTGGCTTGGTTTATCAGAGTCCCCGCTTAACTCATGCTCCTTCTGTGTCTTAGCATGTTCTGGCCACAGTGGCAACAGCTTACAGTAGTAACTCCTGTAGCTTAATGAACATTGGCAATCTGCTTCAGCTGTGATGCCCCAGTGATCTTAGAATTCAGGGGAGCCAGTTCTGTGAGTACTGTGGGAGCGATACAATTTAGTGGTTTGTCAATGTGGACATCTTTAAAATCTTCAGAGGAATTGTCAGTGGCCACCATGACTGGAGGGACACTAGACATCCTGCCCAGGACAGGTCACACAGGTGGAACCAACCCAGGTCTCATAAGAATGTCCAACCTCCTGGAAGTCAGTGCAAGCTTCACCCTATGATGGCATTTCAGGATCGGTGCATTGGCTGTGATATGTTCTCACCCTCACATCCCAAGTCCTAACAGGGAATCGTTTTGACACTGCGTTCATAAATGAGGCTCGGCTGACTTGCAAGAGCAACCTCCTTCCTTCCTTTCCTCCGTAATCTATAATATATGTTAGTATTTCTCCCCTACTCAAATGAAGGTATTTTCTTCTTTTTCCTATCATACACAAATCATACAGCTCTGTTAGCAAACCCTGGCTTTTACCCCTCTGTCCAGCCAGAGCAAGAGTGACACCCCATCTCAACAAAAAATAGAAAAATTAGCTGGGGATGGTGGTGCACACCTGTAGCCCCAGCTACTCAGGCGGCTGTAGCAGCAAGGATCAAGAGTTTGAGGTTACAATGAGCTATGATGATGCCACAGCACTCTAACCAGGGGGACAGAGGGAGACCCTATCTCTAAAAAATGAATGAATAAATTAAACAATACCCAGGAAGTTGCCCTACATCCAAAGATCACAAATAACTAATTGATTACAGCAATAGCATGGCAATAGAATCAAGTTTGTGTTTTACCTTTTGGTATTACAGGGGAGGCAGAACACTCTTCATCTTTTCCCGGCATCCTTGTGTATTTTTTTGTCACAGTCTGCTTCTTCATTGGCCACATATGAGCAAGGATTGCTCTCTGCTGTCTGCACCCTCTGAATATCCTAACTTTTCCATAGAGACTTTTCTGACCCAAGTGCTTCACCAGGCCTGTGATATCCTTAACTGGTGCTTTCTGGGCTTCTGTGGGCCTGAGTGTCCAGTGGGGATCCCACAAAGATTCAGAGCTGGCATTTCTAACGAGCCCCCCACCCTGGGCGGTGCTGTGGCTGCTGGGACAGAGACCACATCCAGAACAGCAAGACTCTCAGACCACACTGATGGTTCCCAGACCAGGCTCATCATCACAGGTATCTGGGCAAGTTTTGAAAAATACAGCTCTCAGCCCCCATGCCAGCCCCGAGCTATCACAGTAGCTGAAAGCAGAGCCCAGGAATTGGGATTTCCAGCATTCCAGATAACTCTGTTAATTGTCCAGGTTTGGAAACACTTTCCTGAACAACAGCATCTGACCGAATGTTTTGGCATATGTCAAGGTGTTATGACTCAATTTGGAATTTGCCTTCAGAACAAGCACCTTGTAGGCCCTTGCTAACCTCGGGTGATCGTGTTGGTTTTTCATGCTTACACCCAGACTTGAAGAACATCGCTGCCTCACCCAATCGCAGGACCAAACCTGATGGAGAAATGGTCTAAATCTCAATCTTGTGATGTTAGTATCTTATTGATGTGTACTTATCCATCTCTTAAGATGATCATAGTAGCTGCCAGAAACCCAGATTGAGACATTTTACTGCAACGTGATTTAACAGTGAGGGTTTTGAAGTGTATTTTATGAGAAGTTTGTGTTTGCATAATTTTGAGCGTCCTGCATTTTCTTGGGCCCCTCTCTGTGACTCAGTCAAGGGCTGCAAGTCATCCTGGCCCAAGAGAGGGCAATGCTTGGAGCAGTCTCCCTTCTCTGGAGAATGTGCTGGAGGGAAAGAGAGGAACTAACAGCAGAGGAGAATCCCTAAATCAGATGCCCTTACAAATTACAAAAATGCTCGAAAACATTTTCCAAAAGAGCACACCAGAGCACCACCATGAGGGACTAAGGCATTATAGGCATGTCCATCCCATGTCACCAAGCAGTGACGTCTGGAACTGAGAGGGGAGCACCCTGTGAGCATCCAGACTGGTCACCCAGGCTGCTGAGAAGACTTTGGCAGTGCTGCTGGTAAACAGATGTTCCAAAAACAATCTTTCTTCCTGTCCAGGATGCCATGCAGCCACAGGTCTGCGGTGTCTTCAGGCTCAGCCATGTCCCAGAGAAAGGCACCTCTGATTTGTGTAGACAGCTGAATGCTACCAGGTGGGCTTATGCTGCGCAGGGGGGCTGCTCTGGGCTTGGCTGGTGGGCTCCAGCAGCGGGACCCTGAACCCCAGGAGGCAGCACAGGGTGCATTGGTTCAGCCCGTCTCCCCAGCACCCAGCACAGTGCCTCACACACAGTGTTTCCTCAGTATAAACTTGTCCATTGACCGGCCCTTGAAATAGTGACATGCTTTTTAAATTCTAGAGATACTTTAGCTGATACCCTGCTAACTACCTCTGGCTTGAGCAAAGGAGAGAGCTGAGTGAAGTTGGACAGTGTGCCCAGGTCGTCCTCCACCGTCTCCTGGAGTTGGGTCTTCACAGAGAGGGGACAGGGTGCCCAGTTAGTCCTCTGCCATCTCCTGGAGTTGGGTCTTCACAGAGAGGGGACAGGGTGCCCAGTTAGTCCACCATCTCTTGGAGTTGGGTCTTCACAGAGAGGGGACAGGGTGCCCAGTTAGTCCACCATCTCTTGGAGTTGGGTCTTCACAGAGAGGGGACAGGGTGCCCAGTTAGTCCACCATCTCCTGGAGTTGGGTCTTCACAGAGAGGGGACAGGGTGCCCAGTTAGTCCTCCGCCGTCTTCTGGAGTCGGATCTTCACAGGGAGGTTTTGTTTTTATGTGATGTCATGTCAAGCACATGTTTTCATCCTGATGCTCCGATATCTTGTGGCTTTGCAGACTGTGGAGGGACTGCCCCTCCCAGGGTCAGCCAGTTCTGCAGAAAGGAAAGAAGGAACTCCCTAGAGAGCACCCCTTTCACATGCAAACCAACCGGCCACCTCCTCTACGGAGCTCCCACACTCTGGGCCCCTGTCACCCCAGGGACAGGCTCCTGGTAACTAGGAACAGCTCCTGTGCCCCAGAGCTGCTGAAATTATTCACAGTAGCCAATCTTGACCCTGCTCCCCCTGTGTCACTTTTTCCTTCTTGCAGAAGCCACAGTCAAGGTCCCTGCCCACAGCTCGCCCCTCTCCCTGGCTCCCCACCTGCTGTGATGTGGCCTGCCCTGCCCCCTTGCCTCAGAACTATAACAAACTATCTTTCCAATGGCAGTTGTCTTCTGAATAATACCTGAATAATGAGGAAGCCTGTATTTCACAACAGGCATATTGTGCTATGGCAGGACAGAAGACTCATTTGCATTCAAGTGTAGGTCCCAAGACAATTTCCATTAACTAGGAAAAAATATTTCATAGGCATAATAAATAGTGTAGCTTATCGAAACCATTTTGGTGCCAGTACCAGTCAGGATTCGATCAGACGAGCAGAGACACTGGAATACTTATCTCAGTAGACCCACTACCGGGATATTCGTACAGCAAACGGCCTTGGCAGGGAGTGTTAATAAAAATAATCATAATGAAAAGAAATCAAAGAATTTTAAAAATTAATCATGAAGTTTATACTTTGGGGAAAGGAGAGATTTATTTGTCATAAAAGGTAGCAGCATGCGAGGCGGCCACTCCAACGTGTTAGGAAGCGGAACCCCAGACAGAAACCAGGCACAGGGGAGTCAAAAAAGAAACAAAATGCAGTATATTTTCTACCGATTGAGGGGGGTTATATATACATATTTAATAAGCTGTAGGAGGATCATGAATATTTATGAAGGAAAAATTATACACATGTAATTATACTTGTCCTATCTCATCCCATTATGGCTAAGAACTCTGTTTCAAGGTGTTTCTGGGGTCCCTTTGGCCAAGAGGGGTCCCTTCAGTTAGCAGTGAGCTTAGGATTTTATTTTTATTCATAAGAGCAATAGTGTTTCCCTCAGCAGCAAATAGCAGGTTTGTTTTCTGTCTAATACGAAGGTGTCCTCCTCCAGAGCTAAGTTCAGATAAACTTACTGCCCACTGTCAAAGACTTGGGCTGCCTCAGCTTGAGCTGCTTCTCTGGGAGAACCACCTGTGTCCCTGCAGGCAGCTCCTGACCCTGTCCCGTTGTCTTTCAGGACCCGAGACCAGAGAGACAAACACAAACGCTGACATTTGGTTACTGCTGTTGTCACAAGCAATGAAGTCCTTTGTCTCTGACCCAGGAGGCTCCTGTCTTCTGCCAACAGCCATAAATGTGTGGCAGGCTCACGTTTTAGATTGCAAGTATGGGGAAATCTCAGGCCCTTCCCAGCTCCTGAAAGTTCCTAAAAAACAGAAAGAAGCTTATTCCTCTCTCTGTCACTGGTCAGTGAGAAAGGTCTCCTTAGGGATCACCAGCTCTGGAGGACAGGTATCAGGAGGAATTTAAGGAATTTGGGGCCGGCTGTTTGTGCAAAGAAGAGATACTGGCACATGAGCCATGGAGGCCCCACCATCAGCAAGGCCAAACAAAAGAGGGACTCCTGGGAAAGGCCCTGTGCTCATCTGCCCAGGCTGCATAACAAAATGCCATAGATTGTGTAGCCTGAACCACAGAAATGTGTTTTACCACCGTTCTGGAGGCTGGCAGCCCCAAGTTAAGGTGCCAGCAGATTCACGTCCTGGTAAGAGAGGACTCTCTTCCTGGCTTACAGACAGCAGCCTTCTTGCTCTGTCCTCATGTGAAGTCTTCTCTGTCTGTGTGTGCAGAGAGATCTCTCTGGTATCTCTTTCTGTTCTTGCAAGCACACCAGCCCTATCAGATTAGAGCCCCACCCTTATTTAATCTTAATTACTGCCCTAAAGGTCCCATTTCCAAGTACAGCCCCATGGGCGGATCAGGGCTTCGACATGAATTTTAGGGGCACACAGTTCAGCCCATGGCAACCCCCAAATAGCTGTGAGGTAATTAGACCACATTCACACTCAACTTAAAATGACAGTCAAGCATCTTCAACCATCTGCCTCGGAAAAGAGGCGCAAAGGGCAAGTCCCCAGGAAGACAAACGGAGAGGACTCAGGAAGTGCCAGCAGCCCGGGGAGGACACCAGAGGGGATACTGTCACCTTTCCCACCCTGACTGCACAGGGGAGCCCTCTGCCCAGCAACAGCATGAGTTAAGCAGGAGAGGAGCTGTCGGGGTACAGACCAAGCTCTATGTGGATGCAGGGGGAGGGGCCGTGGATTCTGGGGGAGCCAGGGAAGGCATGAGAAAGGTGGTGGCAACTGTGCCTTGAAAGGATAAAGATGTGGAGAGGACGTCCCTGAAGGAGAACACAGCGGGGCAAACACAAAGGGGCAGGGAAGTCCAGGACGCCCGTGCCAAGATGGGTCACTTGGCTTGGTCAGAGGGCAGAGCCAGTGGGGGTCGGAGCTCCAGAGGAAGCTACTTGGAGCTGGAGGACAGACGTCCTTGGGTTCCAAGCGAGGCAGGTGGGAACGTTTCCATAGAGTGCTGAGCGGGAGAGCAGTGAGCTCTAAGTTGTGCATGAGGAAGACTGGAGAAGAAGTGGCATGGGGGTGCAGCAGGGGTGAGGAAAGAGACAGAGACAGAAGTTGAGAGGCTGTACAGCACCCCAAAGTCATGCAGACTCATGGGTTGAAGCCCTAACCCCCATTATTCAGGATGTGATTGTTTTTGGAGACAGGGTCTTTAAAGGGTAATTAGGTTAAAATTAGGGTATTGGTTGGCTTGGCGCCTATGGCTCAAGTGGCTAAGGCGCCAGTCACATACATCTGAGCTGGCAGGTTCGAATCCAGCCCGGGCCTGATAAACAACAATGACGGCTGCTACTAAAAAATAGCCGGGCGTTGTGGTGGGCACCTGTAGTCCCAGCTACTTGGGAGGCGGAGGCAGGAAACTCACTTGAGCCCAGGAGCTGGAGGTTGCTGTGAGCTGTGATGGCATAGTACTGTACCCAGAGGGACAACTTGAGGCTCTGTCTCAAAAAAAAAAAAAATTAGAGTATTGGGAATAGGTCCTAACCCAATCTGACTGGTGTCCTAGTAAGGAGAGATGAGGGCACAGACACACACAGAGGGACAGCCATTTGAGCACACAGGGAGAAGACGGCCGTCTGCAAGCCAAGGACAGAGGCCAGGGAGAAACCAACCTTGCGACACTTCAATCTTGAACTTGCAGTCTTTAGGACCATGAGGAGATAAATGTCTATTGTTCAAGCCACCCAGTAGCAGTAGTTTGTTATGGTGACCCCAGCTAATATATCCCAGGAGATAAAATGGCAAGAAGACCCACCTGAGATGGTGAGGACCGCTGGCCACAGGATGCTGTGATTGCACAAGGGGATTGGGCAGGGGGTGTACCAAGGACAATGTTGGGGCCTCAAGCTGACGGTCACCCTGAAGAATCAGCAAAGCAGGAGATGCCTGGAGCCAGGAGAATGCCGGTTGCCTCTGATTGTGTTGAGTTAGCATTGCCGGCAGACCACATGGGTGGGTGATCGAGTCATGGAGGTGGAACCCTCGTGATGGGACTAATGCTTCATAAGGAGCTGAAGAGACCAGAGTTCTCACTTCCCACCTTGCAAGGACATGGTGAGAAGATGCCATCCATGAATCAGGAGAGATGGGCCCTCACCAGACACTGAACTTGGCAGTTCCTTGATATTGGACTTCCCAGCCCCAAACGGTGAGAATGAAGTTTTTCTTGTTTCTAAGCCACTCAGTCCTTGGTATTTTGTTTTGTTATAGCAGCCCGAACTGGACCAAGACATCATCTCTCTGCCAAAAGGGGAAATGGGTGGGATCCAGGGCCAAAGGCAGTCAACTTGGAGTTGAATCTAAAGATGGATGGGCACCAGAAAGGTGTGCCAGGGCTCATCAGTAGGACTGGTAGCCAGGTAGAGATGGCACCAGAGGGGCGTCAGGTAAGTGCCCCAGGACCTACGAGAGGGGGGACGGTGGGAAGAGTGCCCAGGCTGCAGGATTAACACCAGCAGACAGAAGCCTTGTGTGGCTGGGAGCACAACAGAAGCTGGTTAGCTGGGTCAGTCTTGGAGATGAGGTCAGGCAGAGCCTTCCAAATGCTAGTAACGGAGGAGTCCGAGCAGCCACAACGTGGGGTCCATACTCCATGGGAGAGAAGTCAGCTAGGCAGAGGCACAAAGCCCCTTGATGCATATCTGGAATATTTTGTCTACTACAGAGGCAAGAAAGTGGTGCATCTGGACTTTCCAGTAGGCATACAGGACTTTCGGCGCTTCCCACAGACGTCGGTTCATGCTCTTGGGCACCTGCAAGCTGCAGGGTTTCGGACGCCTTCCTCAGCTAAGTGGAGTTTCTTCCCCATTGCAAATCTCGTAGCGGCAGAAGCACAGATCTTTGCTGGGGCTGCAGGCTGCTGGCAGTGTCGCCCTGAAGGCTGCTAGCCAAAGAAAACACTCTGCTGGGGAGTTTTGGGCACCACAGCTTCGTGTGCTCATTTATTTCACACCCAAGTCTCAGGATCATTCTTTTCTGCTGGAAATGTATTTTCACCCAAGATAATAGATAGAAATTGTGAGCTGGCTGCGGTTCCCAAGTGGCACTAGCAATGTGTGCTGGGTTTCCTTGAATCCCAGCGCCTCGGTTTGGCTTTTCCATCTTTTCCTGGCTCCAAGGAGGTACATTTTAAAAGAACCCGTTATGTTATAATACATCTCTTACTCACCTTCCTTCCCCCATCCTTTGCATGGGAGAAGGTGGAGAAGCTTCAGATCCCGGTCCTTCCACTTTATTCTCTACCTGCAGGTGTATTCTGTTCATACCTGTGTCCTCCCCCTTCCTACCTGGGCTATTACATTAACCTCCCCTTCTCCAGGTGGCTCTGCGATCTTCAGTGACACGTTATAATCCATCGTCTGCACTGCAACCAAAGACATCTCTAAAACTGCAAACTGTGTCGTGCTACACTCCTACTCCCTGCAGGGTACACACAACCTGCTCCCCACGGCATTGGTCTCTCACCTCCTGCCGTTCTCCCTCAACACTCCAGGTGGTTTCAAGCTGCCGTACTCATGCACGTGGTTCTTCTGTCTTCCCCCCAAACCTTTTCCCTCTGTGTCCACCTGGACGCTCTCTGGGACGAGGCTCAAGCATTGCTTACTCTTGGAAACATCTCAGCCCCTCCCAAGCTGAACTGATCACTCATCTGAGGCTCCCTCACCAACCTGGCACGGGCCCCCGAGTCTCTCTGTTGTCCGATGTCTTCCCTGTACGACTGAGTGCCTGGTTACAAGGACTCATCCTCCTCTTCCTTGCGACTCTAAAATGGGTCAAAGTTGACTTTTTAAAAATACTGCATATTGAATTGAAAAGATGTGTGGAAAGGATCTGGCTGTCCAGTGGCAATAGTAAGTCCTAATCTTTGTGTTTATTGGAAGGATCATTCCAGTTCAACAAATAACTCAGGGACTACTCACTCTGACAGATGCTCTTCTGGGCATTGGAGTCACCCAAATTAACTAAAGGTCATTCCTTCCATTAATGTGTACACGGTTGAGCAGTGGAGACCTGCAGGGAGGGTCAGTGATACAAAAGGGTATCCATGCAGGGACAGGAACCACACACTGTCCAAGCCTCTCAACTATGGCCGTGTATCCAAATCGAGAAGTTTTTTTTAAAGACATGCATGTTTTGGCCTGTCTTGGTTATGCTATTACTGCTTAATAAATTACTGCAAATCATAGCAGCCTCAAGCAAGGTTGAAACGTTTGTGATATCACAGTCCTTGTTGGGAGTTGAGAGTTTGGAGCAGTTGGCCTCCAGCATTGGTGCTGGCCTGGGAGTCTCTCACGCGATTGGTCCAGCTGTCAGGAGGGGCCGAATCATCTGAAGCCTTGACTGAGGCCGGAGGACCTTCCGAGGCAGCTTGCTTACATGGTCCCCATATTTCGCTGCCTCTGGCTATTGATGCTTCATTGGAGAGCGAGATTTGGCACCAGCGAGAGAACTGGTTTGCAGATCAGGAGAGAATAGGGGCCGAGACTAGTGAGGAAGCAATGGTGGCTCATTCTTGAAGCAGCAGAATAGTGATGGGGGCCCAGAAGCGGGGACCGATTTGACCAATGTCACCAGACTCAGGCAGCGGGAGAGATGATCTACTGAACTGGGAGTTGAAGAAGAAAAGCAGGGACTATGAATAAACCTTAAAGAAAGGTTATAACTGTTTTCTTACTTTTTTGCTGGGGACAGGACACAGGTGTCTCAGACTTAGCATTGTATTTTAGAGACCCTTGCTGTGGGGTGGGGAAGCTGGGGGATTCTGCCCACCTGTTTCTCCAAACCCAATGCATCTTCCTGAACCTGGGCCTCAGCCTCACAGTGGCTGGTGCTCACGCCTCCATTCTTTCTCACATTGTTTCTTGCTGATTCGTGTTAATTACACAATAGTCCAGTAATTTATCTGTTGGCCTTAGCAGGGCTAATGCCCCCTGGGCCTCACTGTCCAGCCCCAAGAGGCTTAGCCAGGATGGTTCACCTCCTAGGGGAGCTCTGGAGCCAGGTGTGAGACGATACACCTGCCGCCCTCCTGCAGAGCTGGGGTCTTTGCTTACACTGTACATTGAACGGTAGAGGGTCCACATTCCACTCTGAAGCCCCCCCTCTGATGTCTTCAGCTGTGGATTGTTACATTTAGGTGTCGATTTTATCTTTTATTCTCTAACCTAAAACCTTAATACGATGCTCTAAAAGGTTAGCGTGGGGGGATAGTCCCCTGGGGCGCTTGTAGAAATACAAGGTCATGGTATTCCCTCCTAAAAGGTCCTTTTTAGTCTTCCTGGAGTAGGGCCAAGAGAGCTCCTTCCATGACAGCTTTAACTACTCAGCCCTTGTTCCAGATGGTTCTGAGGAAGGCGCCTCTCAGAGAGAAGGTGCCGAGAGGCAGGGCTGCAGGAGGCGGTGGGGACGCTCCCTCCTCTTCTGAGCAGTTCCGGGCCCAGAGGAACGGCCCGGATAAGCGTGTGGTGTGGCGGTTGGCTCTGCCAGCACCTCTGTGCAGCAGGCGCTATTATTACCCCACTTGGCAGGGAGGAGGCTGCGGCTCAGAGTGATCAGCTGCTCCAGGCAGCCCAGCTAGCGCTCAGCGCTGCATCGATCCGCTCATTCATTCCATGCTGGACACTCTTCCAGGGCCAGGAGGTGGCAGAGGAGGGATATGAACCCAGAAATTTGAGACCAGGGTCTTTACCATGATGGCACAATGTCTCCCTAAAACACTGTGACACAGTGGTGGTGTGTAACCTAGCAGAGGGTGTAGGAAGGGAGGAGGCTCCATTTGGCTGGCCCGGGCTATACCTGGGGTCCAGGGTGGTGCCGCTGGGCCCTGTCAACCTGCATAGGGGGCAGGGCGGGCAGGTGGAAGGTGTGGGGCAGGCCCAGGACTGAGGATGGCACCGTGAACACCAGGAGCGGCAGGAGCAACTCCTGCCAGAGCAGGACATGCTGGGAGTGGAGGAGAGATGGGGGACACTCCTTCCTGACACCTCCTGTGCCCTCTGCCCCTCTCTGCTTCCCTCTCCAGCCTCCCTTCCCTCTCACTTCTCTGTTTATCATCTCTCTTCTCCCTCTCTGGTTCCCTGTCCTGGGAGGTCTGGGATGTTGTGGGACCTGCAGCTGAGGCTACTGGGGACTCTTGAGGACCTTCTCAGGTTCAGTCTCATCCCCAGGTCCCTGGACCAGTTGTAACAGTTGACGATGCAATTGTGCTCACCTGAGCTCAGCCAGACACTCAGCCAGATGGAGCCTGGAATGCGCATTTCCAACGAGCTCCTGGGGCCACTACTGCTGCTGCACCAACCAGCAGCAACAGGGCCCTGTGCCAACTGGTCCCGCCAAACTCCCCTCAACCTCTTGGTTACAACCAGCAGGAGGCAGTTTTTTTCTTTTATTTTCTTTCTTTCTTTCTTTTTTTTTTTTTGCCGTTTTTGGCCGGGGCTGGGTTTGAACCCGCCACCTCCGGCATATGGGATCAGTGCCCTACCCTTTTGAGCTACAGGCGCCGCCTAGTTTTTTCTTTTTTTAATAGAAATCTGATCATATTTCTCTTCTGCTTAAAATCAGTTATCGTTTTTATCTTTGTTTACAGGGTCACATCAGGCCTTTGCCTCTCTCCCGCCTTGTACGCTGGCTGTGTCCCCTTGAGCCCTGCAGACTCACTCACTGACCCTGCTCTCCTGCCACTGAGGTTTTGCTCATGCTGTGCCCCAGGGCCCTGTGTCGGGTTTGGATCACCACAGTTCACCACGCCTGCAAGCCTTCCGTGTTCTTCTCCATCCCACCCCTCACCCTCATTTCTCTGCGCACCCCCTGCCTGCAGGCACCTGTCTCTACCTCACTGCCCTCTCCGCCTTACCTTCTGTCCCCTCACCCCAAACCTTGCCAGTCTCCACTAGACTTTCAGTTCTCTAAGGACAAGGACAAGCTTGTTAAACTCCGAGTCTTACAGTGGGCAGTTCATACACGTGCGGGGACCACCCCTTCTCTGCCCACAGTCCCCCGGAGCCTCCCCAGTGCCTGCATCCCTGTGCCCACTTGTTCATTCACGCTGCTGGGTATCCATCACTGCCACCGCTGTCCCACACCCTCCTTTAGAAGCAGCACCCTCGAGCTATTTTTGTTCTAGTCCCACCAAGATGAGAAGCTGTATCTGAGCCCTTTCCAGCCTCCTGTCTACTGACCTTCCCGCATCTCAGGCCCCTTCTGGGAGTGAGGATGACAACACACGTCCTAGAGTGTGTCCTCCACTTGGATGTTTCCAAGATTGGGGGCAACATCTCTAAAGGCAAGTGTCTCAGCAGAGTGAACCCTCCTCGTCTGTCCGAGCAAACCCGCCACCCGCCTGGCATGGAAAGCATGGGAATTTCGGGGAGAGGGGGCTGAGCTGTGTCTGTACAAAAGGCAAATGTTTTCCCCTTGGCATTTCCAGCAGCACATAGCAGCAGGCACTGTCTTAAACTCTGGGATAATTTGATCTTAATTACATGGTGTGCAGAGGCACTAATAAGTTTACAAATCTGCCAGCGACACGAAACACATATGTCTTAGAAAATGCCACCCTTTCCTTTGCTTATTGTAGGACTGGGAAGTTGGGTAATTGTGAACAATTAAGGGGGAGGGACCAAATGGTGGTTCTGGGGACGCCTCCAGGGATGCTGGTGGAAGCAGCCGGTCTGGGGGGGGCGGGAGGCACCTGAAGGTAGGAAGGCGGCCTGGAGCCCACGATGGGGGGGACTGATCCATGGCACCCAGAAAAGTATGTCAGGAAAGCCCCGTAATGGCGCCGTCTTCCTTGAAATGGATACTGAGAGGTTGGGGACAGCCCTGAGGGTTTTAGGAGGAATACTGTGCAGCAAAGGCAGGTTTTTGCTACCTGCACTCGGTACCACGTCGGGTGGGATGGGAAGGGCCCCGGGTCCCCAGTGTGCACGTGTTCCAGTCCAGCTGTGCCGTTGAACACTAAATGCCATTGCCCACGTCACCGTGGTTGTTCCCTGGCTTCCTCATCGCACAGTGGGAACATCTTTGCCTCCCAGGAGTCATGTTAGCATTGCCAGCCACGTGCAAAGCCTCCTGGCACATAGTAGGTGTGCAGCTCATATTCATCCATTTCCATCCCTGCCTTCTTTCATTGCAAGTAGATAAAAGGCTTATACTAAGGTCACCTGTGGTTGGTATATTTCCTAGTCTGAAGGAAGTACTGGATCAATATTTGCTCAGAGAAGGTCCAGATAGTAAGTACTGTCTCCTACTAAACCGAGCACCTCCCACACAGAGAGGGTAAGCGGCTCGGCCAAAACGCACAGCGCGTAGGTGGGAAGCTGGCTTTTAGTCATAACCTGGGGTTCAAATCCAGCACGATTCAAACCGTACAGGTAACAACCAAACTACAGCATAGGGCTGGGTTCTTTTCCTGCTTTTTGTCCTAAGGTTTCAGTGTTTTATAAGTAAATTTATTTTGAAGAGAGAGAGAGAAAAGAAACTCCCCCAAGGCTGAGGGCGTGTGAATACCGATTACAGGCTTCTTTGGATAAAACGCAAACTTCACTTCTGTGATGTGTGTGTTTAGGCAGATTAAATTCATGTTTGATTACAAACCCTGGGATGAAAGAAAAATAAATATGTTCATGAAGACTAGGAACTCCCAAAGCGAGGAATGAGGAAGAAATCTCCCGTGAATACTCTGATTTCTGTCGTCTCTACGGAAGTTGAGAATAGACCCCGCCATGGCATCCTGTGCTCAGAGCCCTCCTTGGGTGGCCTCCTGTCCCCAGAATATCTTCTCTCCCCAGCGTGGAGCTTACAGCCCTCTCGTCTGTCTGAGTCCCCACACTTTCTGCCTTCCTGTCTCCCACCTTCCCCTCTTACACCGACGCCTGAGCCAGCCCTGGACTGCCAGCTGGCGCTGGACACCCCGAGCTCCTGCCTTTGCTCTCCTTTCCCTTAACCCGTACGGAGATGCTAACTGATGTTTAAAGCCCAGCTGGAATGTATAAATCTCCTCAAATGAACGTTCCCTCTGCAGTCCCAAAGCACTTGGTAGTTTTTCTCTGCCATTCACTCAAATTGGCCTTTTATCCAACGGCATTTATTTCGGGATGTCCAATCTTCCCTCTGAACCTGTGGACACCCTCTTAGCCCCCACCTTCAGTGTCCTGAACCGAGAATAGGAAAAGACGGAGCTCGGTGAAACATCTAACACAGAGTCAGGTGTGGTCAAATCATGCCCTGGGCTTTTGCACAATCACTGAAAAAGCGATGTGCGTGTTTGAAGGGTGCAGACACGGCCATTAACCCCTATGGTTCTACCTGGCACAGCCCCAGCCGCTTGCTGAATATCCCATCTGCTTAGCAAATTTCCTGTCCCCTCGCAGTGAATTACACGGGCCGTGTGAATATTCCGGCCAGTGGAACGTGAGCAGAGCCGTTCTGCTAAGGCAGGGGAAGGAGTGTTCCTGTGTGACTACCCAGACTGCGGTGGCTGGGATGGCCGCAGGGTCCAGACAGGGTGGTTGCAAAATGGCAGAGGATAATGATGGATGTGTGCCCCAAGGCGGGGACTAAATCGTCATATGTTAAGCTGCTGGGATTTTGGTGAAGGAAATACAAAACACGGACATTAACGCCTCCTTTGTCGGCTATCATGATGGTCACACAATGTCACAGTGTATATATGTATGAACGGTACCCTGTGAGGTACTTGGCATGGCGTGAGTACTCTCCAAATTCTAGGTCCTACCTTCCCTTCTACTCTCCTATCTGGTGAACTTAAACAACTGTCCATTTGGGGCCCTCACCTAATGGGCATGATGCAATGGTGCATTTCAAAACTATTAAGAAGTGAGTATAATTGTGATGGATGTGTTACTTAGTTCAATGTAAGCACTTCACATTGTATATCGAAGCAGTACCCTGAACCCCAGAAATGCATCAATGTGCAATGTTATGATTTAATAAAAAATAATTAATTAAAAAAAAAACTGTCTATGGGGGCGGCACCTGTGGCTCAAAGGTGTAGGGCCCCAGTCCCATATGCTGGTGGTGGGGGGTTCAAACCCAGTCCTGGCCAAAAACTGCAAAAAAAAAAAAAAAAACCTGTCCCTAGCAGAGGGGAACCAGGGACACAGAATTTGCGATGGAGGGTTCAGTAACGGTCTGCAGCCTGTGGCCTTGGTGTGAGTGTGGCCCAGACAAGATGTCACAGCAGAAACTGGAGGAGGACAGACAGGGGTGCAGACGTGCAGAGCCTGAGGGCGCCCCTCACTCCATAGCTTGACCTTTAGCTTGGTTGGCCACTTGTATGTAACCTCTTGCTGTGGTGCCAAGGATGAGGGGGATGCAGAGGAATCTCTGGATGCCCCCCAGGACAGCAGGGCAGAGATCCCAAGGGCTGTGTGTGGGATAAGAGGCTGTGAAAGGGGCAAGGAAAGAAAAGGGTCCCATTTAATCCTATTTGTCCCGTGGAATTTTTCCAAAGCCAAACAAAGGAACTCGTCCCCAGTGTCCAGTCTCCCATGCAGACCATCGGGACGGTCTTTATGTTCCTTTTTTAACTGGGCACACATTTGGCTGCACAGATTTTAAGAAGGACAATGGTTGTTTCAATAGCGTTAATGGGGTGGGGGTGATGGGCCAATCATAATCTTATAACCAAAATGGCTCAGTCACTTGTGTGAGCTCCCGAAGGCAGAGGCTCTTTGGTAAGTGCAGGAGAAAGGGACTCGCCATGGCTGCCGCCCACCTGCTCTGCAGGCGCGCTGAGAACATGGATGAGGGAATGCCTGGGCGCTGTGAACTCCCAGGAGAGAAGTTGCTCTGCCAATCCCAACTATTATTCTGCCTTGCTTCGGCAGAGCTGAAGGAGGCATGGGGGCGGGAGGCTGGCTGCCTCATGCGGTGTTTTTCTTTTGGGGATCCCAAGTTGCTTCAGAAGCAGACCTGCTTCTGGGAAGGACCCAGGGAGAAGGAACAGAGCCCGGTCTGGATTCTCATTCCTCCAAGCCCCTGATCTGGGTATGGTGCCTTGTGGCTTCAAGTGTCCCAGCTGCTGAGTTTTAAATTTATTTGAGAAAGGACGTGGAAAGAACTGGCAAATAACTTGAAGTTGTTGGAGAAATGAAATGAAGTCAATACAGTTAGAATAATAATGGCATGAAGGTAGGACTAAACCTTTGGTATCATCATCCTTGCAAAACGGGTTCAAGTGATTCTGAGGAAGGATTTGATGGGTAGAAAGTTGTAGGTAGGACTATTGAAGTGCAGTTGGGTGGCAGAAAATAATCACAATAATTATAACTGTCTCGTATCTCAGCGTAGAACTCACAAAGCACATTCCCCGTGCTTCATCTCCTGAGTGCCAGTGGGCACCCCAGCAGGTGAATACCCTCCGGACAGTCTCCACTCCAGAGACAGACACAGTGAGGGTCGCCCAGGTGAGGGGACTGAGCGCAACAGCCAGTGAAATCTTCCTGTTTCAAATCCAGTTTTGGTTCCACTGAACAAAAAAAATCAAAAGCAAAAATACACCGAGAAAAATAACAAAGACAAATGCTCAGTGATCACACAAACGGCTTGGGAGGAGGTGAGAAACGGCGGTGCAGAAAGAGCCTTCCTCCGGGACTTCTGAGCAAACTGTGCTTTGTTCCTGCCTTGAGGAAACCGTGGTATGGTCTGGTGGAAGGGAGGGGGCAACGGGCTTTTTTCACATGGAGAAATGGAACATGGAAAACCATAGAGGCAGGAGGCGAGATGGAATTTTGACCTGGTGGGTGGGAAGAGAGGGCCCTTAGATAAGGGAGTGGGAAAACCTCAGAGCCCGTGATTGGTCTTGCTTCAACTCAAGAAGCAGCTACAAGCCGAGGTAGGTTTCCGATGAAGGCACGTGACAGCAGCTGCTTGAGGGAGGCTTACGGCACCCCAAGACCTGGGAGAGGGGAAATAAACGGGCGTGAAATGGGGAAACGTGGTGGAGAGAGAAATGATAGGACTTGGTGTCTCTAAGGGAGACAGAGTCACACCTGCCACCAGGGCAGTAGGTTGGGGGTGGGATCATTGGAGACTGATGATCAGAGTCACCTAAGAACTCATCTACACCAGGAGAACTGGGTCCTTCCTATCCACCTGGTCTCAAACCTGCCAGATTCCACACAGACCCTATGAAGGTTGGGTGTGCTTTGAGAAAAGCTGTCTAGGGGGTTCTCACACAGGACACCAAGACATGGAGTAAAGTAAGCCAGGAGATCTGGGGTCTAATCCCATAGTAAACTGGACTGTAATACACCGTGCTATGTGATAAGCTGGAAGCATCTAGAAAAAGCTCTACAAACTCAGGTGAAAGGGAGGATTCATCTTACATACAGAAGAGGAGGGTCACAAAAGGTAGAGACAGACAAGCAATTCTCAATCCCAGCCACCCATTTCAGCAGCCTGTTAAATCAGACTCTGGGCTTGGAGGGTGGTGGTGTCTGGGTAGTGACTTTTTTTTTTTTTTTGAGACAGAGTCTCAAGCTGTCACCTGGGTAGGTGCCATGTCGTTATAGCTCACAGCAACCTCCACCTGGGGCTCAAGCAATCCTCTTGCCTCAGTTTTTCTATTTTTTCAGTAGAGATGGAGTCTCACTTTTGCTCAGGCTGGTCTCAAACTTGTGAGTTCAAGCAATCCACCCGCCTCAGCCTCCCAGAGTGCTGGGATTACAGGCGTGAGTCACCGCATCCGGCAAGTAGTGACATATTTTAAAAGCTCCTCGGGTATTTCTGATGCAACTGGGTTGAGAATAGTTGTTGGAGACAGAAGGTGACAGTTACCGCAGCCTTTGGGAGAGGAAAGGAACTGAGATCGACAGAGGCGTTGGAGTAAATGGCGTGTCTAGAGCGCAGGGAAGCCCAACCTGGCTGGGGCTTTGGGTAAGGAGGAGACACCAGGAGATGATGAAGATGATGGGCGGGTTCATGACGATGGGGGGAGGCAGGTCCTGAGAGTATCCTGGCACCATAAAAAGTGCTTTAGAAGAGTAACCTGACACCCCTGTGTGTTATAACAATTCTGGAGGAGAGGTGTAAGGATTCCAAGCATTTGGTTAAATTTCTCTAAGCCACAACCCTCCCCTTTTGCCTGTAGCAGTGATAAGACAATTGGAAGCTATATGCTTAGTAGTCACAGCGATGATTGTCTTAATTCTCTATGACATTTTTGTTTGTTTGTCTTTTAAATAAAGTGAAGAATGCCTTCCCCAGTATCGAAGTATGCGGTTGTTTCACCTTTCCCCATGGATGGTTAGGAAAAGAAGTGATTTTGAGAATGCCCATCGTGGCTTGGTGCCTGTGGTTCAAGTGGCTAAGGCGCCAGCCACATATACCTGAGCTGGCAGGTTTGAATCCAGCCCAGGCCCGCCAAACATCAATGACAGCTGCAATCAAAAAATAGCCAGGTGTTGTGGCAGGTGACTGTAGTTCTAGCTACTTGGGAGGCAGAGGCAGGAGAATCGCTTGAGCCCAGGAGTTGGAGGTTGCTGTGAGCCGTGATGCCATGGCACTCTATCCAGGGTGACAGCTTGAGGCTCTGTCCCAAAAAAAAAAAAAAAAAAAAGAATGCCCATCATGGCTGGGCACGGTGGCTCATGCCTATAATCCTAGCACTTTGGAAGGCCAGGTTGGGTAGATCATCTGAGCTCAGGAGTTTGAGACCAGCCTGAGCAAGAGCAAGGCCAGTCTCTAAAAAATAGCTGAGCGTTGTGGCAGGCACCTGTTGTCCTGACTACTTAGGAGGCTGAGGCAAGAGGATTGCTTGAGCCCAAGAGACTGAGGTTGCTGTGAGCTATGATACCACAGCACTCTACCAAGGGTGACAAAGTGAGACTCTGTCTCAAACAAACAAATAAATAAAGATAAAAAAGCAGTTCTAGTAAAAGATCTTTGCCCCTTCCTTATGTGCTTTAGTATGAAGCTGAAGTGTGTCTTTCCTTATTTATAGTGTTTACTGAATAATTTTATTTCTATTTTGAAATTAAAATGTGAATGAATAATTGGGCACAGGACCCACCCAACTACAAGAGGGACTGTAACAAATGTAAACATTGTAACCTAGTTGTTTGCCTCTTCCTGTTAACCTGAAACTAAGAAAAGAAGAGAGAAAAAAATAAATGTGAGGGCGGTGCCTGTGGCTCAAAGGAGTAGGGCTCCAGCCCCATATGCTGGAGGTGGCGGGTTCAAAACCAGCCCTGGCCAAAAACTGCAAAAAAAATAAAATAAAAAAAAATAAAATAAATAAATGTGAAGGAGTAAAAGTCCCTATTTATTAACAATCCTTTAAAAAAAACCTTTAAATGAAGTTGATTTTTAGGTACATGTTCTTGTTTTTTTTCCCCATCTTTCTTCTCCTGATACAAAGTACACACACACAGTTTCCAGATGGTAGAGCTAGTCTAGGGGTGGGGAGGAAGGCTGAGGGCCTGGGGTTACAGGTGCTTGGTTTATTTTTAGACTCCTTGGGTGGATTTCTTTCCTCAGTGCCATCTTCAAGTGTTTGTTAAATCCTCCATAGACCAGGCCTGGGGAGGCTCTGAGATGAATAAGGTTTGCTCTGAGCACACCCACTCTTTCTGGCAGCTTTAAGATATAAGTAAAAAGCTAGATTATTTTTTCTATTTTAATATAATGAAACTGGGTCCCAGAAGGGCTAAGGGCCTGGATGGAGGCTAAACAGGAGTGGATCCCAGAGAGCCTTCGACCCTCGCAGTGGTGTCAAATCAAACCATTACCCTCAAGGACATGTTTCAGTAAAACCTGAAAGACCTAGGAGGAGGTGGCAACTGATAATTTACGCTGCTCTTAAGAAAAATTGACATTTCCATTATGAACTATTGTTTGCAGCTTTTAAAGCAGGCACTGAAAAAAATGATAGAACGTGGAGAATCGGTTACCAAATGTCGGGAATCAAATATTACCTCCTTAACTGCTGTTAGCCAAGACCGAAATGTTTTAATAAAACATTTTAACAAATGTTTAAAAAATGTTTTAAAAATGTGTTGGTAAAACATTTCCTTGCAATCCTTTCATAATTACAGACCCTTAAAAAGTGTTAATTGATCCAGGGATTATTTAAATCCTGATATTTTTAAAATTTTAAGTGTGAGTACCGATAGCAGGGATGATGATTTTATCTTTTCTTTTTTCATGGTTTTGTATTTTCACATAAAGTACCTTATACTAAATAATAAACTGCTAAAATCTTAGACTATAAGGAATCCTTCTAGCAAAACCCAAAACAGTGGGGTTTTTTTGAGACAGAGCCTCAAGCTGTCACTCTGGGTAGAGTGCAGTGGCATCATAGCTCACAGCAACCTCCGGCTCCTGGGCTCAAGCAGTTCTCCTGCCTCCATCTCCCACGTAGCTGGGACTACAGGAGCCTGCCACAACACCCGGCTACTTTTTGGTTGCAGCTGTCATTGTTGTTTGGCAAGCCTGGGCTGGATTCGAACCCACCAGCTTATGTGTATGTGGCTGGCGCTTTAGCTGCTTGAGCCACAGGCGCCAAGCCCCAAAACAGTGTTTTAAGACTGCTTTCAAACACTCTGACTATAATCTTAAGCGATCTTGTAATTTTTTTTTTTTTTTTAAAGAAACAGAAGGTCTCCCTCTGGCACCCAACCTCTTGAGAAGCTGGGACTACAGGCATGTGCCACTGTGCCCAGATCCCATAATTCTTAATTTCTCAACGCACTCTTAAATTTCATTAAAGCAAAATTTAAAAATAAAGCACCAGCAACATTCTGAGCTATTACACCCACAAACAGCCTTCCCTCTCTGTGTTCTTCTCTTCATCTCTGCGATGTCTTCTTTTCCCCCTTAGAACTAATTCCTAAAACAGGCCTAAATGAATCCAAGTATCATTCATTAACTTTATTTTTTAATTTTTATTTATTTATCTTTGGCAGTTGTTGTCCGGGGCTGGCCTTGAACCCGCCACCCCCGGTATATGGGGCAGGTGCCCTACTCCTTGAGCCACAGGCACAGCCCCATTAACTTCATATTTTATGTTTTCAAAGTTGAGATTGCACCCACAGAGGTACTAAGGCTTCCCCCTTTTTCTGACCCAACCCTGACCAGTTCCCTTATTACTCTCCTGGGGGCCTGCCAATATTAGGAACAGTGCAAGCTTCATCTTGAGGCAGGCCCCAATTAAATCCCAGCCTTACCACTTTTTGGCTGCATGATTTGGGCAAATTACTTCTCTGCATCTCAGTTTCCTTGTGGGTAAAATGGGAATGTTTTATCACTTTAGGACGAGGGGGGGGGGCGATTAAATGATAATGAATGTTGAACTCCAAGCACAGTGAGTAGCACAGAGTAAGTTTTTGTACTGAGGTGAGTTTTCCCGTCTCTGTAAGCAAACAGACAAAGATCTTCTGACCCTGGGCAGGCCCATTCCTAGTTCCCCCTCGTTCTAAGTTACAGGTCACGTTCACGGACTCTTCCTCCCAAATCGGAGATTTTCAAACCCACATGCCACAGGAGATTCTTCTCATTTCTATTTTTCAGAAGGAGACGCTATATTGAGTCTCCTCTCCCTTGGGAAATGCTCGCTCTCAATTCAGAAGCAGAATCTTAGCAATTGGAAGTAAACATTTTAAAAGCCAGTTTGGTTGCAATCTTAAGTACATTAAATAAGTAAAAAGTGTATTTTATTAGTGCTGATTTTTTTTTTTTACAGTACTGAATATTGACGATGGGGGCCCTTATCAGCTGGAGAAGCACCCATGGGTGTACATGGTAAGTCCGTTTGCTCTGGACTTTATGGAATTTCCTGCCCAGCAGCCCCCTCCTCTAGGAACCCAGCCTCCCTGGGGTCTGTCCTGAAATGTGACTCCACTCCCTACCCCACTACCCCCAACCACAATTGATTGGCCCAGAAGCAAAAGAGTTTTTTCTCTGCAGTTTTTGACTTCAGGGCAAAAGAGCTCAATGAGGATCCCTCTGGTGCTACAAGATGTGAAAATTCAGAGCAACAGAGACATATTTTCTGCCATGTGGATACATCTGGTAGAAATGAAAGATGGACGGTTGAGTCCTGCGACCCTCCAGCACCAGTCTCCACAGCCTCTCCCAAGTGAATTTCCATTCCCCAGATCCACCCATCCTGGGTGGCGGTGGGATTGTTTCTCTTTATTTCAGAGATGAAGCATTGTGTGTATGAAGATGGGACAGGGACCGATGAGGGAAACTAAGTGCTCTTATTTTGGGAAAATCCTCGCTGGGGTAGCTACGTTTAAATCAGTCAATCTGTCATAGACTCCACAGTCACCATGGGGTATCACTGAAAGGTGTGGAGGTTGTAGCCTACAATCAGCTATGTTATTTATCAGGGTGTCTGCCTTGCCTACCATTCGTGGCTCTTCTTCAACTAATTGACCTATGTCATTGATAATGTCAATGCCTTGGGCAAGGACCAGGAGACAGAAAGCCTGTGTGTGTGTGTGTGTGTGTGTGTGTGTCTCAGGACCTAAGCAGTGTGATATTTCAAAACCAGTGAGATGGCAGCTAACACTTCTGGTTTGCTTACTGTGTGCCACCCAGTGTTCTAAGGCTTTTCCTGTATCATTGATTCATTTAATTCTTACCACCACCTACACTGAGGGAGTTGTCATTTGAAACTGTGGCTCAAAGGGCCTATGTCACGTGTCCAAGGTCAAGCAAAAAGTGTGGGGATGAAGTCAGGATCAAACCCAGGTAGCCTGGCTCCAGAATTCTTGTGCTCGCTGTTCATAGGACATGGGATTTTGTTTTTTGTTTCTGGTTTTGTTTTTTGGGTTTTTTTTTAGACAGAGTCTCAAGCTGTGGCTTTCACTAGAGTGCTGTGGCATCACAGCTCACAGCAACCTCAAACTCTTGGGGTTACGCCATTCTCTTGCCTCAGCCTCCCAAGTAGCTGGTACTATAGGTGCCCACCACAACACCAAGCTATTTTTTTGTTGTTGTTGCAGTTGTCATTGTTGTTTTAGCAGGCCCTGACTGGGTTTGAACCTGCCAGCCTCGGTGTAGATGGCTGATGCCCTACCCACTGAGCTACAGGCGCGACCATAGGTTTTTGTTTTGTTTTGTATTTTTACAACCAGATACAGGATGTGAAGTTCATAGCAATGCTTCCTGAGCCCCATGGGATGGCTGTACTCCTCATGGGGAGAGAAGGCTCTTTTAGACCTTTTGCACTATCTGCTCACGGTGGTTCAGGAGCTCAAGTTTTTGAGGAGCTCAATTCCTATTACCTGGGGGTTTTTGGAGCAACCTAAGAGAGAGCCCCAATGGCACTAGCCAACTTGGTTGTAAGAGGTTCTGTAGACTCTGTAAGAATTCCCTTACATGTGATAAATATCTCATACCTAACCAATGAATAAATAAATGAGCAACAACTAGTTATAAAGATTACCTGAATGCATAACAGAAATCTAACATATAATAGGCCATGTCTGGGTATAGGGATATTGACTTTTTCCTGTGACCCTGAACAGAGGGAGGTGGCATCAACATTGCTCACTTGCAACCTCAAACTCCTGAGCCCAAGTGGTCCTCCCACCTCAGCCTCCTGAGTAGCTGGAACTACAGGTAGAAGCCACTATCTTGGGCCCGGACTCTGATGCTTTTCACTTTACGTTTTTCAAGTTTTTAACCAATAATATGTACCCTTTTTTTTTAAATGAGAAAAAAGAAGTATTTTTTGAAAGAGGAACATTCAGATTCTCTAATTACCTTGTGCTGGTTTTTGTTTCATTTTTGTATTTTCTATCCCAAACAAAGAAATGTTTTACTTGTGTGCCCCAAGTGTAAAGTTTAATGTAGATATTCAGTAAATACTGGTGACATTCCTATAAGAGCCTGTCATCCTTGATTTAAAAAAAAACATAAAATTACAAAATACTTATTCGAACTCTTAAAAACACTGGAATTAGAAAAAACACAGGGCTGGGGTGCAGTGGCTCATACCTGTATTCCCAGCACTCTGGGAGGCCAAGATGGGTGAATTGCTGAGCTCAGGAGTTCAAAGATATCTTCAAATATCTTCATCAAACTTCTTAACATAACCTTCAAGGCATTTTCTTAGTTATTGTGTTAAGACATTTATAGTCTACATTTAGTAAGTTTCACATGTACCCTTGTAAGATGCACGGTAGGTGTGGTCCCACCAATTACTCTCCTTCCACCCCCTTCCCCTCTCCCTTTCCCCATATTCTTGGGTTATAATTGGGTTATAGCTTTCATGTGAAGCCCTAAATTAGTTTCATAGTAGGGCTGAGCACACTGGATACTTTTTCTTCCATTCTTGAGATACTTTGCTAAGAAGAATATGTTTGAGCTCCATCCATGTAAACATGAAGGAGGAATCTTTTTTATTTCTACTATTTGTTACTCCTTTGAGTGTATTTCCTCTTCTTTATTCTTTCCAGGAAGCCTGGTTATACTGATTTTTTGTCCAATATGTTCAAAACCATATACCGATGTATATATGTAAACACACACACATACAAATTTTTCTGTAGGAAATTATTGTGAAGAAGGACCCTTATAGAGAAAAGACTTGGAAAAGGAATTGGAAACCAAATCCTCCCAGTTTTCAACTGATTCAGCTAATAGGAGACAGAACACACCAGCAAGAAGCAGGGAAAGGAATGGAAAAGGCTTTGAGACTTCGGAGATTTTATCAGCAGATGGCAAGTGTAATTTAACGTAGACAAGCCAATAATTAATTGGGGAGCAGGGAGGCCGGTCCAGTGATGTGGGCAGAAAATAATCCTCTAGCACACAGATCAAGAAAAGGATTTAGGGATTATTCTTGAACAATCATTAAAACTCTCTGTCTAGTGCATAGTTCCGGGAACAAAGGCAGACACGGTGTTAGCACAGAGGAAGCGCGGAAGCCTGGAGGTGGCACCTGTTATTTTGAAAAGACCTTGTTTGATGTAGTCAGGAATATCCTCGCGCTGGCAATCGTTATGTAAGAAAGGGATAGCAGAACGATGAAGCCCAGGAATCGCATTTATCCACTTAGACAGGGGGACGCCAATCCCAGTGCCTTCAAGGACTATGCAGGTAGGTGAAGGTAGGATGCTGCCTGGTGAGACTTTGAGGAATGGTGGGAAGCAGGCGGGAGTGGAAGGAGCCTCAGGCTTTTCAGATATCCTCTCTCTCACGCACACACCGTACCAGTCCCACAAAACACATGTGCCTGCTCAGTTCGGCTCTTTGGCCACACTGTAGATCCACGACTTAAAAAGTTTCCTTTGGGGTCCCTCTCCTGCCTCCTCCCTAATCTAAGTCCCCGGGGGATGCGGCTGTGTCTTCCTCACCCTGCATCCCCCTCCACCGCATGCATCGTGCAAATCACTGTGCCCAGTGAACACTGGTTGAAAATACTGAGCCGAGGAAGGAGTTCCACGTGTACGTGGTAGATGCGACCATAACCGTTATAACTGGCTGCTGGCAGTGGCTACACCTGGTGGCCACAAGGTCTGAAGCTGCGTGTCAAGAAGAGTCACGCGTGGGCCCCAGATTCCGATTCGGCGTGACTCAGCCCTGCGGAACCTCATTTGCATGTGGTGTGTAAATTATTTTTGTCCATGTTATGGATAATCCTGCGTCTTCTCTCTCCTGCCTGCTCCTCCCACCCCACTCTTCCTCCCACATCTTTCTGGTCCCTTCTTTAGCATGATAAAAAAGGAATTTCTTATCCTGGCTTGTTTTTGCTCTTTCCTTTCCCCCTTTTCTCGTTTATATCTGTACTGCACAATATGAGAGGCAAAACAGCCTGAATGAATGGTGTCCTCGGAGACCGCGATACTCTGCTTAGCAGAGTTTGTGTGTAACTGACATTCTACTCCTTTAAATAGCACAACCTTTTTCTGGCAGGTAATATTTCCAGAATAGATGAATATTTAAAAAGTGCTTTAGGTTGCTCTTAATGTTTGTTTATGTGTTTAAATTCTGTAGTATGAGCGCTCTATAAAATAATCTATGGAATATATATACTGTATATAAGCGTTTAAATTATAATAGAATGAATACCTGTGAATCCAATTTCCAGCTAGACAAGAACATTAAGAATTTTGTTGAAATTCCTGTATTTTACTTGGTGTTTCTTTCGTGCCTGCCAGTTCGGCCTTCAGATTATTATTATGAATGTTGGTTATCACCGTATTACACTATGGATGAACCAGGTAATGCCTTTGTCAAAATATAAAATAGGTCTCTGAGTTGCTTCCTGCACTTGTCACCTCTTTGCCTTCCCAGGTGGCACAGCTGTGGCATGGGCCTCCGGAGTTTTTATACCACGATGAGACCCCCCTTCACTTCTGTCTCTACCTCTGTTTTCACCCAAGGTTGAACCAAGAACTGTATGCAGGGTCAGGTCTCTGGGCAGCCATGGTCAGGAGATTCAGTCTACAGAGATAAGGAAATATTCGAATCAGTTAGAAATGGGCTGTCATTTTGTTCTATTTACACACAACTCCAAATAGCTAGTAAAATATGAACTGATTCTATTTACCTGCTAACAGTTTCCAACTGTTCTGGAACAAATTGCTACAAATCGAGCAGCTAATAAAACACTGTGCATTCATTATCTCCCAGTTTCTGTGGGCAGGAGTCCAGGCGTAGCTCAGGTTCTTGGGCAGCTACAGTAAAGATGCTGGGTGAGGTTGTGTTCTCATCTGGAGGTGAGCCTGGGGAAGGATCCTCTGCCAAGCTCATTCAAGGGGGCTTCATTTCCTTGTTGTTATATCACTGAGGGCCCCAACTTTCTGATGGATGTTCATTGGGGTCTGCACTCAAGTGCTGGGGTCACCTGCAGTTTTCCTTGCCATGCGAGCTTGTCTGATGTGGCTGAGAACCTATAGGGAGAGTCCCTAGTGCCACTCTCCTCAGATTAAGTCTTATGTAATGTAACACAATTCACAAGAGTGACACTCCATCACCTTCGCCATATTCTGTGGGCCATAGGTCCCACCTACACCCAAGGGCAGGGATCACATAAAGGCCTAAACACCAAGAAGGAAATCACTGAGGATTCGTGTATAAGCCTAAGAAGGTGCTTTAGAGTAGGAAAAAGAAACCCTGTTAGGCAGTTATATTTTGGTGGGGTTTCTTTGCAAAGATTATATGTGATTATAATTAACTTAAAGTTGGCACTCTGCTGAAATTTTAAAACCAAATGATGCATAGGGTAGTGCTGACTATTTGGGAGAGCGACTTATTTTATTATCTAAATTTTAAACCCTTAAAATAATGCTTCCTCAAAGCGCTTTAGTTTAGAAAATTATAAAACAGAACGGATGAGGGAAAAAGAAGAATCTAATAGAAGAAACTATTTGCCAATTTAAAAAAAGATAATTGTGGGTGGTGCCTGTGGCTCAAAAGGGTAGGGTGCTGGCCCCATATGCTGGAGGTGGCGGGTTCAAACCCAGCCCTGGCCAAAAACTGCAAAAAAAAAAAAAAAAAGAAAAAAAAAAGAAAGATAATTGTTTCTCTGTGGGGCTAGGAAAACGGAATCTGTTTTTGAATATGATTTTTTTTATCAAAAGAAAATTAGTTTCTTCCTGTCTCTACTAAATAAATGTTGAGCCACAGAAATACGGGTTTACAGAGACACAAGTTAATTAGCCCAGCACGCCCACTGCTTCCAACTTCTCCACTGTCATCAAAGCTATCTGTCTAAAACACAAACTTGGTTTTGCTGCTTTTCTAATAAAAGCCTCTGCTGAATCCCCACTGCCTATGGGATCAACTTGGAGGTCTGACATTTATGAAATCTGCACCATTTGGTTGCAGTCCACACTTAGCACCTTCTTCTCCTCCTGTGCTCCTCGCTGCATCCAATGCTGTGGACACACTTGAAAGAGCAGGTCCAATTAACATGCACGGGGAAACCGCCCCTGGTGAGAGCCAATCAGATGCATCTGCCCCAAACCGCCCCTAGTGGGAGCCAATTAGATGCATCTGCAGAAGGAAAGACCAACCAATCAGAAAGAGTTGTCTGTCAGAGACACTCTAGCCACCTGTTAAAAAGACTCTCATGCTACCAGTTAGAGACCCCCAAGTTACCTGTTAGAAACCCCCCAAGTTGCCTGTTGGCCACCATTGTTAGGATCCCTATAAAAACCCTCCAGTCAGGAGGATGGGGCCCTCAGCACTCTCCTGCTGCATTGGACTGATCTGAGGGTCTAAGCCCCTATTCAAATAAATGGTCCTTTTGTTAATTGCATCGGCATGGGCTCCTGGGTGGTCTTTGGAAATCGCACCATCTGGGCACAGCACACACTATATACATTGTGAGCCCCAGGGCTCTTTCTCACCCGTACACTTGATACATATCCACTTCTTTTTAGGAAGCCCCAGGGACTTTTCTTCTAGGGCCCAAGGAGGATGATGTATCTGAGAGAGACTTAGCAGTATATTCCTCAAGCACAGTGCCTGACACATAGTAATTATTCAATAAATATGTGTCTTTGATTCTTGTTATTTGATATATATATTTTTTAAGAGACAGAGTTTCACTTTATTGCCCTGGGTAGAGTGCTGTGGTGTCACAACTCACAGCAACCTCCAACTCCTGGGCTTAGGCAATTCTCTTGCCTCAGCCTTCCAAGTAGCTGGGATTACAGGTGCCCACCACAACGTCCGGCTATTTTTTTGTTGCAGTTTGGCCGGGGCCGGGTTTGAATCTGCCACCCTCGGTATATGGGGCCAGTGCCCTACTCACTGAGCCATAGGTGCCACCCTGATTCTTGTTATTTGAAATGAGACATTGGGCTGGGCACAGTGGCTCATGCCCATAATCCCAGCACTTTTGGAGGCAGGGGGACTGTTTGAGTCCAGGATTTGAGAGCAGCCTTTATGGAAAACATAGCGAGACTCTGTCTCTACAAAAAATTAAAAAGAAAAAAAACTTAGTTGGGCATGATGGCACGCACCTGTAATCCCAGTCCTAGTTACTCAGGAGGCTGAGGTGGGAGGGTTGTTGGAGCCCAAGAATTTGAGGCCTAAGTGAGCTACAACCATGCCGGGGTGACAGAATAAGTCCCTGTATAAAAAAAAATAATAATAAAATGAAGGAATGGATGAAGTGATGGCTCCTTATAGCTCTAAATTAAAAAAAAATCATAACACAAATTAAGAGAATGTAAAATTGCATATAAATAAATTAAAATACATGGTAGAGATTCTAACTGCCACAGGGTGTCCGAGGAAGAAGATGGTATTCTGTGCTGAAATAGTCAAGGATATTTTTGCTGAAGGAGGTGGGGATTCAAAACAAGTATAGTTTGAAATACGTTTGAAACCCTGAAAATGAGTAATCTTTGCAATCTTTGTAAGTTATGCAAATCAATATAAAGTAGTGAAAAGAGTTCTGAACTGGACACCAGTGTCTTAGTTCATTTTCGTTGCTATAAAGGAACAGCTGTGGCTGGGTAACGTATAAGCAAAAGAGGCTTGTTTGGCTCACAGTTCTGCAGGCCGTACAAGCGTGGCACCAGCATTTGCTTCTGGTGAGGGGCTCAGGCTGCCTCCACTCATGGTAGAAGGCAAAGAGGAGTCAGTGTGTGCAGATCACATGGAGAATGAGGAGGCCAGAGAGGTGCCATCTTTTTAACAATCAGTCCTTCAGGTGACTAATAGAGTGAGAACAGATCCTTCATGAATGGTGCAAAGCCTGCGTCCATTACCTAAACACCTTCCATTAGGACCCACTTCCAACACTGGGGGCGGGGTGGGGGGGGGGGAAATTTCAACATGAGATTTGGTGGGAACAAATATCCAAACTCTATCAATCAGGAAATTTAAATCTTATTTCTTGGACTTAGGCAAGACATTTGAACTTTACCTTGGAAGAACAATGTAACCTAAAAATTTGTACCCTAGTATTAGTTTAAAATAAAAAATATCAATATTGGTTTATTTATTTATTTATTTAGAGACAGAGTCTCAAGCTGTCACCCTGGGTAGAGTGCTGTGGCACTCTATATCCAAATATCCAAAACTCTTATCAATCAATCAATATAAAAATATCCAAACTCTTATCAATCAATCAATATAAAAATATTCAAACTCTTATCAATCAGGAAATTTAAATCTTATTCCTTGGAGTTAGACAACTTGAACTTTACCTTGGAAGAACAATGTAACCTAAAAATTTGTACCCTAGTATTAGTTTAAAATAAAAAATATCAATATTGGTTTATTTATTTAGAGACAGAGTCTCAAGCTGTCACCCTGGGTAGAGTGCTGCGGCATCACAGCTCACAGCAATCTCAAACTCTTGGGTTTAAGTGATACTGTTGCTTCAGCCTCCCAAGTAGCTGCAACTACAGGCGCCCACCACAACACCTGGCTATTTTTGTTGTTGTTGTTGCAGTTGTCATTGTTATTTTAGCTGGCCTGGGCCGGGTTCAAACCTGCCAGCTTTGGTGTATGTGGCCGGTGCTGTAACCATTGAGCTACAGGTGCCACCTCAATATTGTTTCATTAATTATAAAAATGTACTGTTGCAGGGAAATGAGGCCTGATGGAGAGAAAAAAACACCTGAACACCAAGATATGGAGGAAGGGCTTTATTTCAGCCGATGGAGCTATGGTGGACTACAGTCCAAAAATGGCCACACTCCCCAACTGGCTCTGTCTTTTCTCTTTCATCTCCAGTCAAGGGCCCTTTGTCCACAGGTGTCCTCATCATTGGTCAGTTTGAATCAAGCTGGAGAAGGTGGGCATAGGTTTTTACAGAAGCAGAAGCAAGCATTGGTTTCCAGGTGCCAGGAAGTTAAGTTTCTACAAATTCCTAGGAGCTCAGTCATGGGTAGGACTTTGTAGGTGTGTCCTTGGGGCTTCCTGTGAGAAGACTTGTTCTCTCAGACCTCACTTTCCCCATGTATCTTCTATCAGTACCATATTAATGTAAAGTAATAGGAGAAACTGTGCAAGTTGGGAGACAGGGAAGTACAGGAAGCACTCCGTACTATCTGCTCAACTTTTCTGTAAATCTAAAGCTCTTCTAAAAATTAGTCTGTTATTAAAACACAGAAAGAAATAAAAGATTGTCATCAGCTTTGGGGGCAGGAGCATTTATGTAATTATTTGTTCTGTAGGTGCTTAGCACAGTCTTGTGTATATTACAGCTGCCCAGTACCAACTTGTTCAATGGAATCAGTTAGAGGGACAGAAGGGCTTCTGCATAAACTTAACTAAAAAGTTGGAGACACTTATGTCCAGAAAGACAAAGGCCCAAGTTAACCAAGTCCCCTACCCTGACTCCCTCCACCACTGATCCCCTCTGCTCAGGATTGATAGCATAAAGCACTTGGCCCTTGATCACACCACTCACACCACACTCAGTTTGGCACATTCCTTCACCCAGCTGTTCTGATGGCCAAGGCTCTCACCAACCTCCACCACCAAGACCAGCTTTCTAGGCTCCTATCTGCTTCATCTTTCCTCTCCAGCCTCACTTGTCCACACAAACTCTGGTCCTGTCATAAGTCTGACTGAAGCCCTGGGGATCCCTGCCTCACACCTACCCTCCTCTGATCTAGATCCTGCTGCCTCCTGCCCTAACATTTTGGTGAACTCTCTCCCTTCCCCCATGATGCCTTCTTTAACTCTTCCCACTCTTCTCCCCACGTCCTCTAATTCTTTTATTGCCACTCCATTTACCCTTGAAGTAAAATAAAAATTCCTTAGCGTGGTTTACATACCTCTCCTGCATCTCACTGTGGCTGCTCTGGCTGCTCATGATGCCACACGATGGCTTCCCACAGGCCAAGATGCCTGTGCTTGCCATTCCCTGCTACACCCCTGTGGCTCCCCCAGACATTGATAATCTTTCTTTAGTTTCTGCCCTTGTTCACACCATTTCTCTCCACCACTACCGCCGCCCTACAGGTAGTCATTTTAATTTGATTCTTGGTTAGTTTTTCAGTGTTGCTTTATGCTTTTATTTCTTTCTTAAAGAAAATGCAGCATGCTCTGTTTGCACCTTGCTCTTTTCTTTAACAAAACATCCTGAAACTCTTGTTAAGTCACTAATAAGAAAATTATCATTTTTCACCATCAATGGATCATATTCTGTTGTGTGGACGTACCATAATTTACTTAACTAGTTCTTCTTTGGGTGGACACTTGGATTTTTTCCCTTGCTATCATAATAACCATGGCTACAATGACCTTGTGTACTTGTCATTTCTGACATGTGCCTATTTATTTATAAGATAAAGTCCCACGAAAGGAACTACTGTCTCAGAGGGTAGGTATGAAATGCATAAAACTACATTTGTAATTTTGACAAATAATGCCAAATTCCCTTCCATAGAGATTGTACCATTCTGTACAAGGTATGAGAGTGCTTGCTAACACTTCAATTCTTAATATCAAATGTAGAAATGTAGCTTCTAGGGATAATGGGTTCTATCAGACCACTCTGCAGTACTCCAAGAAGTCCTATTTCTCTGGAAGTCAGTAAGATGCAAGGCACAGAATTGATGTGGATGATATCCACCTACTGTCTGAAGCTTTACACGCTCTCAAAGTAAGAAAATTTTGTGAAAAACGTATGAGGAAGCCCCTGTATAAAGTTTTTGCTGAGGCCCATCCTCATATTGGGATTTAAATTTTGTTTCCTGGATGTGTATAATAACAGGGTCCTACTTTGGCTAAAAGTGTAAAACTGGCTTCATTCAGAGGCACAATAGCTGAGTGGCCTAAGGCAATGGTAGAGTAAGCAGCACAGCTTTGGAGTTACACCTGCCTGCATTCTAATCTATAGCTCCCAGCTTCCCAAGGATGTGACTCTGGGTAAGTCATTTGGCAGAACTGAAGTTGTTTTTTGAGACAGATTCTCACTCTGGCACCCTGAGTAGTATGCCCTGGCATCACAGCAATCTCAAACTCTTGGGTTCAAGCGATCCTCTTGCCTCAGTCTCCCAAGTAGCTGGAAGTATATGTTCCTGCCACAACATCCAGCTAATTTTTCTAGTTTTAGTGGGGAGGCGGGTGTCTAGCATTTGCTCGGACAATCCACCTGCCTCAGCTTCCCAGAATGCTAAGATTACAGGTTTGAGCCACCATGCCTGGCTTGAGGCTGTTTGTAAGACCATTAAAATGGGAATAGTAGTGGTGGCTCCTACCTGTGATCCTAGCACTCTGAGAAGTTGAGGCTTGAAGATCCCTTGAGCTCAGGAGTTCAAGACCAGCCTGAGCAGGAGTGAGAGCCTGTCTCTACTAAAAATGGAAAACAATTAGCCAGATGTGGTGGCCCATGCTACAGTCCTAGCTACATGGGAAGCTGAGGCATGAAGATTGCTTGAACCCAGGAGCTTGAGGTTGCAGTGAGCTAGGCTGATGCCACTGCACTTCAGTAGAGGTTGGGTGAGAGAGATTCTGTCAAAAAAAAAAAAAAAGAAAGAAAGAAAGAAAGAAGGACAGAAAGAGAGAGGATACTAATGTCCATGCCTTTTTGGATTGTTAAGACTAAAAGGAATCATGATTGAAAGGTTATTTAACCCATAATAGCATTCAACACTAACAGTCCCCTTTTGCCTTTCTGAAAATAGCAAAGAATTGGGAAGAAAAACCTTAAGGAATTCTCAACAGTTAAAATTTATGTCATAACTTTCGCGTGTTAAAGTTTTCTTACTTCATTACTATATACGTAAACCTGGCATGGTTTGTTGTTTGGCTTCTTGAGTTACATGAGAGTAGAAGTATGGGGCCAAAGTTGTTAACTGACTGAACTACAAAAAGCAGAGATTAAAAAAAAAATGTTATTAAAAAACCCACCACTACCGCAGCCACCACTGCCAAGTAGGCCTGGGTGAGCACACAGATAGTCAGAGCCTCTCACGGAGCCCACCTTCATGTCAACCAATCAGAAAAGTTTAACTGCCTGTTGCATTGGCCAGTAGGCAACGTATTTCTATTTATTTCCCTCACTCTTGTTAAGTTTGGAGGTATCTCTATAACACATAAATTTTATAAAGATTTACATGATAAAACGTAAAATACAATTTTTTTTGGCACTTGAAAGGTTAAATTTCGGTTACATGGAGAATTAATTTCATTAAATAATTTAAATTTTCCCTTGTTTAACCGATATTTGTTGAGTGTCTACTATGTGCGAAGTGTTGGACTTACTGGGAACACTTAATTGGCTTAAAAATTCTAAGCTTGGTGCCTGTGGCTCAATCGGCTAAGGCGTCGGCCACGTACACCTAAGGTGGCGGGTTCGAATCCCCAGCCCGGGCCCGCCAAACAACAATGATGGCTGCAACCAAAAAATGGCCGGGCGTTGTGGCAGGCGCCTGTGGTCCCATCTGCTTGGGAGGCGGAGGCAGGAGACTTGCTTGAGCCCAGGAGTTGGAGGTTGCTGTGAGCTGTGATGCCATGGCACTCTACCCAGAGGGATAGCTTAAGGCTCTGTCTCAAAAAAAAAAAAAAAATTCTAGGTGAAAAAAAGTACCATTCTTATTAGTACAGTCCTGTCCAAGTTTGTTAACCTTTCAGCGAGTATTCAGGATAGGTTTATTATCATTCTAAATGATCTTCCAAAGAAGGCAGAATGATAAAATTGTTGAACCAATAAATGTGAAGTTGAAATCACTTGATAGTCTGTGAATCTTATATATCTACTTGAAACTTCAATTGTAATAATGCTTTTGACTTGTAAGTGCATTTGTCAGACGTACACAGTGAGTGTAATTTACTTAGCTAATTTCACTACCAGATTATGTTCTTTTAGGGCACAGAGACACAAACATCATAAATATGCCATTACTGCCTGCTCTCGTATATCATTCAATAGCTCCACAGCTTAAATAGAAAAATAGTTTTAAAAGCACAAATTAATTACACCTATTTCCTAGGAGTACTTGAAAATGCTTTTTTAATACGTGTATAAGAGATACCAAATCTACTTAATGGATTTAAGTAGATACGTGTTGGTACTATGCAAATATAATAATAATGGTAATAAAAATAATCATAGAAGTTATCCTTTATTTAGTGCTTACTACCTATCAGAAATCATGTTCAGAGGTTTGAATAGGTTACCACCTTTAATCTGGCCAGAAACTTTTCAAAGGAGTCACTGGTGTTATTTCCATTATATAAAGGTGAAAACTGAGGTTTGAAGAGATTATCTTGCTTACATTACTCATGCTATTATTTTAGTGGAACTGGGGTCCAAACTAGGCCAATCCTAATTTTACACATATGCCATCTACGGAGTTATTCATTTATATTTAATAAAGAAACAGAATCCCCCTGTCTATATGCTGAAATACTCTTTACATATTAGATAAGTTTTACTATTATAGGAAGTAATGGTCTTAAACCATAGTATGAAATAAATAGTTATATGACTTGTTTCTAAAAGCGGTTGGAATAACTCCATCCCACATCTGAGCTAAAAATTCTCTATGAGCACTTTTTTCAAAGTCTTGAGGTTTCACTTTGGCACATATACTCATGAAAAGTTGGGTCCTAAAATGTAGTACCCTATCCCCAAGCGAGGTGGCTCACACCTGTAATCCTAGCACTCTGGAAGGCCAAGAAGAGAGGATCACTTGAGCTCAAGAGTTTGAGATCAGCCTGACCAAGAGTGAGATCTGGTCTCTAATAAAAATTAAAAAAAACAAAAACAAAAACAATCTACTTGGGCATGGTGGTGGACCTGTAGCCCTAGATACTGTCTTATACCTGTAGTCCTAGCTACTCCTGAGGCTGAGGTGAGAGGATTATTGAGCCCAGGACTTTGAAGTTGCTGTGAGCTAGGATGTCACAGCACTCTAGTGAGACTCTGTCTGAAAAAAAAAATAGTATCCCTCCATCTTGCCCTGCCACTCTCAAAACTTAACTAGGTGCTATAGTGTTAAGTATTATATAAACCAAGGTAACTACTGAAGTTGTCAAAGGTACCTGTCTTCGAGAGAACAATGCCCTACAAACATTACCTTACTTGTCCCCTTAACATTCTAAAGACATTTATTGTTGTTAGAAGAGTTTACTGAAGGAGGAGAAGTAGATAGAATAAGAAAAATGAGTTCAAAAATCTAGGAAGGTCAGTGAGAGAAAATCCAGGGTTTTTCTTTCTTTCTTTTTTAACTTTAAAATGTTCATTTCACCCGACCAGTAATAACTGTAACCATATAGCTTTGATTTGGCTTCAAATGCACTTGCACTGGAAGATCATTGTAATTCAAATCCATTCAGTGCTGCTTCACTTCTGTAATTTGTCAGCTAAGTTTAAGTAGTGTATCCCGCACCTATTTTTAATGATATAGCACGTTGATAACATTTTCACTCATTTAAAGCCATGTTTACTGACAAAGACTTAGCACCAAAACAATTTTAAAAGGCACACTTTATACACTTACATAGCTTGAACAAGTAATTGATACAGGTTAAGCCCTGGCTAGTTCCGAATTTTCCCAATTAAATGGCACACTTTTTAAAAAGTTGTTAGAAATATTTTTTGATAGTGCAGAAATGAAACTCAAGGTCATAATATTCAATCCTTGCTCCAGTATTTAAGCCACAGTCAGGCTGACTTTTAACTTGATTTTGCCTGGAGTTTTCTTAATAGAGTGGTAGAAACTTTGTTACAAAATATGTTAAAGTTGTCAGTGACAAGAAAATGAGGGAGTAAACAGCTAAGAGAGGAGAGGTGTCTAAAGTGCAGTGAGAATCAGTTAAGTTGTTTGTGGGAATCTAAACTGACATGTACTTTTTAGAGACCCTCAAAATAAGGTAGGAATAAGAGGGAGATTTAAAAGGAAAAAAGAGAAGAAACAGCCAAAGAGGTGAGACACAGCCATTTAGATGGGAGGGGGGGTTGTCTAACTACACAATGAGGTCATCCTATCTCCCGGAAGTGACACGTAATCACCTGCTTTGCACTAGCTCCGCCCCTTCCCTCAGAGGTCCCGCCCCTCCGCCAGCAGCCGGGAGGGTGTTAGGGGGCGTTTCTCCAGGAGGAAAGCTGTGAGCTGCGACGCTGAGGAAGGGGACCCCAAAACGTCTGGCACTGCCCCCTCCAGGGATCATTTTGGACCGCGTCACTCGTCCCAGCGGGATTCTGAAACGCTGAGGGGTCAACCTGATGGGTTTCGGGGTCAACGGAAGAGGGGAAGGGGAGCCCTGGCGGGGAGAACCCCCCGGCCCCCCGCCCAGCAGCTGAGGCACAGGAGGGCGGCCATCTTGGCCGGGAGGGTAGGGCTGGGGAGCTGCGGGCGCCGTGCGATTGGGGGGCTCGCCCGGAAGTGACGCCAACTACCCGGAAGCGGAGGGGGTTCCCTGGCCCACTCCCCCCTCGTTCGTTTGCTCCCCCGCTTCCTCCCCGCCCCCCTTCCTCTCCATTCGTTTCCCCCCCTCCCCGTTCCCTGCCTTCCTCCCCCCCCCCAGCCCGTCCCTCCCCCCCCAACCTCCGGAGCTGGGAAGAGAGTCAAGATGGCGGCGAAATCCGATGGCGGTGGCGTGGGGGTGGGCTTCGCCCAGCTGCACAACCTGGACGAGGCGGTGGGCAGCGGCGGCGAGGAGGACGGGGAGCCCGGGGGAGGCGGCTGCGGCGGCGGCGGCGACGGCAGCGAGCCCGGCGAGAGCAGCTCGCTGCACATCTGCCACTGCTGCAACACCTCCTCGTGCTACTGGGGCTGCCGCTCCGCCTGCCTGCGCTCCCTCCTGGGCAAGAAGCCGCGCCGCAGCGCCGCCGCCGCCGACGGGGGGGACCAGCCGCTGCAGCCTCCCTCGGCCGCTGGCGCCGACCGCCACCCCCCGACGCCCTCGGCCGCGCGGCCGCAGCCGCCGCCACCGCAGGTGGAGCGGCCGTGGCTCGACTGCCTGTGGATCGTGCTGGCGCTGCTGGTCTTCTTCGGGGACGTGGGCACCGACCTGTGGCTGGCCCTCGACTACTACCGCAAGGGGGACTACGGCTTCTTCGGGCTGACCCTCTTCTTCGTGCTGGTGCCGTCGCTGCTGGTGCAGAGCCTGAGCTTCCGCTGGTTCGTGCAGGACTACACGGGCGGCGGGCTGGGCGCCGTGGAGGGGCTCAGTAGCCGGGGCCCCCCCATGATGGGGGCCGGCTACGGCCACGGCGCGGCCCGCGGCGTTCCGGGCGCGGGGGTCTCGGCCACGCCGGGGGCGCAGCGCCTGTGCCGCCTCTCCGTGTGGATCTGGCAGTCGGTCATCCACCTGCTGCAGATGGGGCAGGTGTGGAGGTAAGAGCACTGCGGGGGTGGGGGCGGGGGCTGGCGGGCCGGCCCTGCGGAGGGCCCCTGCGCCCTCCTGGCGCCGCGCGGCGCTGCCCCTCGGACGGGCCCGGCTCGGGGGGCGTTGGAGGGGTTGGCCACGCACTTCCCCTGGCGTCTCAAAAAGACCATCGCTTGATCTGGCTCTCTGGCCACGCCTTTTGGCCCGGGGAGGCCCAGGTCCTGCTGTTTGCCTCTCTCTGTCCCTGGTTCGCACTCAGTACTGAGACCCCGCCTCATCCTTTCCCCTCCTTCTCTGCAGACCTCTGTATCCCTGTCGTCCCTTTCCTCTGTATCCCAAGGTAACTAGCCGCTAGCGCCTTTTATCTGCACCCCAGTTCGCGTCCTGGGGATGGGGGTGAGAACCTTCCGCCAGTCGGTTTACGCTCCGTTTTGTCCCCCGGTGAGACATCTTCCCCCCTTCCCCCGTTTTCTCTCTGCAGTGGCCTGTGTGGGGCCCTGTGGAGAAACCCTCGCTGCCTCCCCTGAGTACTCCTTTATTCCACGCCCCCCCCTCCCCGCAATCCCAGCCCCTGCGAATGATTCCAGACCTCTACCCTCCTTGAAGGAAAAATGACTTTTTGCCGGATTAGACGTGCCCTTTTCTTAGTTGACAGGTGAAAATTGGATAATATGTGATGGGTGCAAGCATTTGGTGTCGTTAACTCTTCACCACCAGAAAACCAATTACCTGGACACCTCTTCTGGGAGAAGAGTGTTTCTGGTAGCAAGGCCAGTGTGTAAGTGACTGCTATTTCCCCAAGACCCAGGCTTGGCTTTGTGGGCCTTTCCTCTTTTGTAGATTTCCTGTTTGGCAGGTGAATCCCTCGAAAACCACTTGCAGGTGCTCTTTTTTGCCAGGAGCCTTCACTGTCTACCTCACTGGCTAAACTAAGGAAATGAGCCCATTAAAACCTTAGTAAATCTGTGCCCACCAACTTCAGTCAGTTTGAGCGTATTCTGGAAGGACTGAGTTGTAGGTGAGAGCATTTGCAAAAGAAAAAAATGTTACCGTAGATAAATTACTCAGAGACAAGCTCTTGGAATACATTGCTTCTGTAGAAGACGTTTTACCTTGACTGCCCCCAGTTCTGTGCCTAGGAGGTTTCAGGCACTCAGTATTTCAGGTAATTGAGGTGTACTCAGATTACCTGGAGTGTAGTTCATTATCCTTTGAATGGTTTGTCCAGATCTCTATTCAGAATTTTTTAAAATAGGAACATTTCAGAAAGTATGGGATTGAATTAAATCTTGAGAGTGAACGGGAGAACTTTGTGCTCTACAGTTGGAATGCACATCCAGGATAGGGGAAGTGAGAGGGTTCTTGAGCTTCCCCGCCCTCCTAGAGTTGTTGGCTGGTGTTTCTGGGTTGAACCGAGAAGCTTTTCTTTTTAGCTGCATTTGTCTGCAGATTTTTTTGTTTCCTGCTGATAAATTTTTAAGAAAAATGGGGAAAAATTAGAAAAACTGCTGATTGATTAACTTTTAGCTGTTGTGAGCATGACTTGGGGGCAAATAAAATTTTGTAATATGATCTGAGTTTGAGACCTAAATGCCTAAACACCCCTAACATTCAAATCCGTGCTAAACCAAAGGTGTAAGGGTGTTTGATATTTGGGGACATTTTTTTTTTTTTTGGTTTCTGGCTGCAAATAATGAAGGGGAAGAGGGACAGAAAGGATGGGGAAGAGGGAGGTTTTGAAATACTAGTGGAATTTAAGGACATATATATAATAACCAGGCTTCTGCTGACCAAGCTGAAGTCACCTATCTCCATGTGTTAAACTTCTGAGTATAGGTAGTAAAAATGTTGGTGTCAGGTTAAAGTTCTTGAGTGAATTGTTTCTAATGGAATCTGTCATAGGCATTTATTAGTAGTAAGCTTTCAGGATATGAAATCAGAAGTCAGTTTCACAATCTCTTAAGGCAGAATTCACCTAAACTTTAATTCTGTTTGGGCAATGTAGAAGTCCAGATTGTGGGCCAAAGTAAAACGCACATCTTAAGTGTATAATTTAACTTTTGCCGTTTTTGTAAGGGAGTATATATATTTTTTCTGATCTTCATTTAACTTTTAGGTCTGCAGTGAGATATAATATATATGTGTATATATATATTTAAAAGATGCTTGTGATTTTTGTCTAATTTTCAGAAGTCCTTTTAGAATATACTACTAAATGTTTCATAAAGTTAAGGTATTAAAAGACATAATTCAGCTAAGTTATTTCTTCTAACATAGCTGTACATCAAAACCAGTATTTACTGAAGAAGAATTTTATTTATTTTTTTTCCAGTAGGCTGGTTTTGGTCACTCCAAAAGCAAGGTTTGTTCTCTGAATACCTGCTAGGCATGTTGTGTGCATGGAAAATCATTCACATGTAAAAACTTTGGAGAAAGGTTTTTATTCTTTTCTTGTTTTAATCTCCGGGCAAACAACTGCTTGTCAGTATGTGTAAACATATGTCATCTCTGCTTTTACTGCAGGTCTTTTGGGGTTGTAGTTCCCTTAATCATATTTGCTATTTAGAGTTTGCTAATTTCATGTGGTCACGTGACAAAGATTAAAGTCTAGGAATTCTACATTTGGGTCACATTTCTAAGAAAAGATTTCAGTGAAGTTGTATGTTGTCTACACTAATTCCATTAAAATGTGAATACCTGTCTTTTTCACATGCCTTTTTTTTTTTTTAAAACGTAAACTTATTTGACTTTTACTTGGACAAAGCACAATGCCTTTTTAAGATAATTTAGTTTCCGTGGACATTACGGCGGTGGTGCCGCTTCTGTGGATATTGCCATTCTTGTCAAGACGGCAACTACTTGTCATCTTTTACCAAATGACTTTACAGGATTTAAGGAAATATTTGTGGCTGGGCTGGAGTTGGAGGATGGAAGAGCAGCTGTCTGTAGAGTGACTGGGTATCCTGAGCCTACTCTTGCAGAGCGCTGCTGTGTGATTAAGGGCTGTTTAATGCATGCTTTACCCTCCCTGATTGGTCAACATGTAACTTACCCTATAGTATCATTTGCTCTGTTTTTCAGATGCTTTTCCAGGGATAACAGGCGTGAGTCACTCATGCCAGGAATGTGACTCAGATCAGGCTTCACTTTAGTGTAATGTTAATAGAAAGTGAGACCGTTTTCTTGGAGGGTTTGCTGTGAGGAGCAGGTGGTTGGGTTTGGGGATTGCGCTGTTGTACGTCAGTTTCTCCTTCAGCGTGCTGGCCTGTCTTGGCTGTGATGCCGCCTTTACAGGGGCGTGGTGTGTGGTCAGTGCTCTTCAGAACAGCAACGGTTCTTTACCATTTCATCAAATGTCGTGATGCCATGTCTCTCAATTATTATGTGTGTGCACCCTTCTCTTTTAGAGTAAAAGAAGATTTTACTTAAATTCTTCAGCGTTAGTTGCCATTTTTAAGGTGAGGATCATTATTTTTTGGGCTGGGGCGGAGGGTTGCCTTTAGGAAGAAAAAATATGCCTTCCCATTTCATAATGGGATCATCAGTCTGAAACTTGGCAGATTTCTAAAGCATGGCTTTAACACCTGCTCCCCCACCCCCTGCTCCATCTTGAGACTTTGGTATAACATAGGTTCACAGCTCTCTCCATAGCCAGCCTCCTTCTACACCCCCGTATCTGGGGTGCTTAGTGTAATACGGTTTTTTCGGTTCATATTGACTATTTTAGAACATTCCCTAATTCTCGCTGAGAATAAAATATAGTTCAGTTTATAAAGGAATAAGGTACCTGGGACCTGTTGGGAGACTCCTAGGGAAGATAGGACCTAGGCGGCCGTGGTTTCAGAAGCTGAGTGGCTGCCCATGCTCAGTGAACATGGGTTTCAAGATTATTCTGTGTGGAGATGGACCTTGGATTTGGGAGAGAAGTCTGTTCCCTGTTAACGGCACTGTAACAGGGTGACTCGGAAGCAGGAGTATCTGAAAGCAGTTTGGCGTCTCGAGGGTGCTCCACGTTGTGGGTGGTCCACAAACCCCCTAAGCATGGATCTCATTCTAAAAGGATTCTCAAATTCAAAGCAGTTGTCTATAAATGTAGCCCACTTATTTGCCTTTTATGGGATATAAATGATACTTTTGTGATTGTGTTGTCCGTAAAAGGTACAGTAATTCTATTTAATTTTGGAACTATTCTATTAAGTAGGCTTGAGGGAACAACTGAGATTACAAACGATGTTGGACTGAGTGATGTGTAATGTTCCTCTAGTTCTAAGAGTTTGTAACGTAAGAATGGAAAGGTTACCCTACACATAAGGAAACTTGTCTGTCTGGGGCCGGGTACCAGAGGCAGACACATGAAGAGATTGTGTGCATGCCTTTGTGAAGGTGTGCGGAAAGCTTTATGTGATCTGCTTATTATGGGGTTGCGATAATGTCAGATTATAACTTCATAAACTTAGTGAAATTCTGGTTGAAAAGCAACTTAATGGTTTCTTTGTTTTGGGCTGGAGTGCAGGGGCAGGATCATAGCTCATTACAGCCTCCAACTCCTGGCCTTGGAGTGATCCTCCTGCCTCAGTCTCCTGAGTGGCTCGGATTACAGATAGGAACCACCATGCCTGGTCTCGGGGGTGGGGGGTGGAGGGGGTTTGAGGGGAAACTTAGAGTGGAATTGAGCCAGGAAAAGTATAGTCAAAGCAACTTTGAGAAAAAGAGAATGGTTGAGACTTGCCTTGTCAGTAAGTAGATGTGCTGGGGTGTGCGGTTAAGTAGACCCCTGTGCTGCTGGCAGAAGAATCAAGCAAGTAGGTAGTGAAGGGGAATAAAGAGTCCATGGAAGTAAATTAATAGATTAGAGGTGGCGTTTCTAGTCCGTGAATGGAGAAAGATTTTTTTAACAAGTGATATTGGGGCAGTTGACTGTCTAATTGTGACCTGCTAGAAACCTGTAAAGGAACAGGTTCTATAAAATTAACAACGTAAACATAACATACTTAGTTGTAAAAACATTAGAAGAAAATGTAGAATGTTTTTTTTTTTTTAATAATCTTGCAGTGGGCCAGAGTGTTTGGTACCATTAAGGGAAAAGGGGCAGATTTAACCACATGAAGTTACCTCCTCTGGTTTATCCTCCTTCCTCTTCCCACCTGAGAAAATCTAGAAATTATACACGGTTAGCTGTGGGGGTTGGAAGGATAAATTTAGACCGAGATCCTTCTTCAAGGAGACTGAATATGAAGAGAACATCTCTGAAGATTATTTCTTCTTTTTTGGCGAACACTAACAGTAAAAACTTGACATTTATGGTGAATTTTCAAGGCAAGGATGAAAGAACGGCACGCTTTAGAGTAGAATTGCAACTAGTGATGAAACATAGTATTTTCAGCATGACCCAGAAACACAGCATCAAAATTACAGGCGTCGCACATTCCTGGAATCCAGTCCAGAAATCACAAGTTAGAGGTTCTGCTCTCCCTGGCTGACCACTTCCCTGCGCTGACCACCTCCTTAAATTCACCTGTTTTCACAGACCAGACATGCACTACCTGTGTGTAGCAGTACAGTGGGCCTAGTTCCTTATGTGGACCACTCTGTGCTGATCAGGTTGTTAAGTCCCTTGGGCGGTCAAGTTACAGAGGTCCCACTGTGTCTCATTCTTAATGTTAAAACTTGTAGCAGATTAGACTTTCCAAGAAACTTGTTATGCTGATTTTATCAGCTAATTTTGTGAATTTGCATTTTCAGCTAAAAATAAAACTATTTTAAAGTGGTCTCTATTTTTTTTTTTTTCAGTAATCTGATATTTTAAGCTCAAGCAATGCATGATCTATTTAAGCCATATATTTTGGAGGCTTTTCTGAATTGTTTACCAAGATTAATTTCTTTTTAGGGGGGAAGAAACTCAGAATTACTTAGTGCAATTTATTGTTTGGTATGTGTTAACTTTGAAAAGTTAGTTTGTAATTTTTTTTTTTTTTTTTTTTTAGATAGTTTCATGATTAGGAAATAATTCTGTGAAGTGAATTTTTCTTTCTTAGATTGAGGTATAGATTCTTTTGTGGCTCCAGCTGAATTTTTAGTAAAGTTGGGATTTGCTTAGAGGATTCATTGAATATTGCAGCAATGACATTAATGTAGTTCTACATACAGTTCAACATTAGGTTTTCTATAGGTCTCTTGTGGGTAGATCTTGGTGTGTTGTTTTATTTTAATATAGCTTAAAACATACCACAGTACCCTAACCTAGTGGTCCTTACCACCAGGGAGTGGTGTTGATGAAAGCTGTCGAGTGTGGCTGTAAATACAGATGAAGCTTTGCTTACCTGCCTGCTGTTCTCCCCATGCTGGGTGGGGATGCATTCCTGACAGGCCACAGAACAGAACCTTTTTGACACCAGGGATCAGTTTCATGGCAGACAGTTTTTCCATGGGAGAGGGAAGTGGGAGGGCAGGACAGGAGGGGATGCTGTGAGGCCCAGTTCCTAACAGGCCACAGGCTGGTACCAGGGGTTGGGGACTGCACCCCTCAGGTATTTTGCCTAATGCTAACAAGGAATTTCTTATTTATTTCTCTTCTCTTGATACAGCAAACAAGTGGCTTTTAAAATTTTGTTTTGCTTACAGTGTTTTTGTCTTTTTAAAACGTGAGGAAGCTATTTCTGTTTTATCTTGGTCCTTAACAGTGTACGGGTTGTGCCTATCTTTCATTTCTAGGGAGAAATTAGAATATTCAGTGAATTTTCAGGAAGGTAAATAACAGTTTTCTCCGTGGCACCTTGGAAAAGAGGTAGAGTTGGAAATGTTTGTTTGCAATGAACACTTGCCCTCGAAGAATCACAGGTACCTGAAGTAGAAGCTTTCTCTGTCTCTATTATGCTCCTTTTTCATTCCATCTGAAATTTACTGGGCAAGTGAAGACAGGCAGCAAATTTTCTCTATGGCTTGGGAAGCTGCCGGTCAAACAGACGGGTGGGGAAGGGCTGAGCCCAGGCTGCCCTCAGAGGGCAGCCACGCTCCCTTCTCCTTTCAGGTAACATGCAGCCTCCTCCTACTAATACCTGTAGTCTCCTTACTGCAGACTGAAGGAATCAGAGCCTCAGGGAGTTGGCCAGGGAACGTGTATTTTTTGTTTAATCTTTATCATGAAAGCTTTTAAGCATGCAGAGAAAATGCAGACCAGTAAAGCGAACATTTATTACCAGTCATCCGGCTTCAGTAGTTGGTAATATAGATAGAGTCGTGTGTGTGTTTAGCATATATCAGGACGTCGCACCTCTATAAATACTTCCCCTCAAATACAAAGCATTTAGAATAGTTCTACAAAGCTCCAATACCATTATCCCACCTTAGAAAGCTAATGGTATTTCTGTAATTATCCATCCTTAAATGTGTAAAATCACCCAGTAGCTCCTTCATATTCAAATTTGTCCAGTGTTGTCCCCTAGTTTCTTTTATAGGTTTTTTCCCTCCTATGCAAACAGGGATTTCAATAACAATTCACGCATCACATGTAAGTTCCCTCAACTTTAGCATACCCCCCGCCCCTTTTTTCCTCCTGTCATTGACCTTTCTGGTAGAGTCCAGGCCAGTTCTCCTAAGTCTCACATTTTGGATTCCCTCGTGGCTCCCTCCAGGTGTCATCTATCCTCTCTGTGTCTGGTAAACTTGAAGTTGCAGGTAAGGGCTTGGTTATGTTCAGGCCACTCATTTTTGTCTAAAGTACGGCTTTCTGCTTCGTGTTTGCATCCTCTCAATAAACACTTGATACCTGTTCTCTCCTGCTGTAAGTGATGCTAAGTTTGACCTCCTGGTTAAAGTGTGACTGCCAGATTTCTTAGGAAGCAACATTTTTTCCCTTTGCGATCAGAAGTACCTCCTGGGAGTCATACTTTGGCAAGGCGTCAATGTCTTGGTTCCTAAAAACCTTATAGTTTCAGCATCCATTGAGAATCCTTACCTGAATCAATTATAAGATGGTTCGTGGGGAATGGTATTTGTGTTTTTTTTTTTTGAGACAGAGCCTCAAGCTATCCCCCTGGGTAGAATGCCATGGCATCACAGCTCATAGCAACCTCCAACTCCCCGGCCCAAGCGAGTCTCTGCCTCCCATTTAGCTGGGACCACAGGCGCCCGCCACAACGCCGGGCCATTTTTTGGTTGCAGCCATCATTGTTGTTTGGTGGGCCCGGGTTGGGGATTCAAACCCGCCACCTTAGTTGTACGTGGCTGGCACCTTAGCCGATTGAGGCACAGGTGCCGAGCCGATAAGCTGAATTTTTCAAAGGATTTAGTGTTACTTTATTGAGAACTTTAAAATTTTGCTAGTGAAATGTCATCTGAATATCCAGATGGTCAAATATATAGAACACTGGGGTTAGACATGGAAAGAGAAAAAAATAATTAAGACAGAATTCAAAGGGAAGAGTGAATTGTGGAAATTAAACAGCATATGCCATGTATCAAGCTGATATTTTGCAGAAAAAGACTATAAACTGAAGTTTCCCTTGCATCAATATGTAGCCTGCAGCCCGGCTAGGTCCTTCTTCCTGTACTGTTTATGCTCAGACACTGCAAAGCAACAAGGCATATTCTCCTGAGTAGAGAATGAGAATTTAATGCTTCTTTGCTGTAGGTCAGCTCTATATCCTTCAAAACATCAAATTAGATCTAATAGTTGGAACCATAAACCCTTGTGTTAAATTGCTTCTTACAAATGGTCCATGAGACAAGCACAGGATTTAGGTTAAAACGACAAAGTGGCAAAACTGCAGGGATGATGTGGGAATCCAAAAGCTGGCTCCAGGCATGACTGCGGAAAAGTCTCGAAGCTTCCGGAGCCAAATTTTTATATCATAGAATGATAACTTGGATTTCTATGCAACCCTTTGAGCAGCTCTCAATGGCAGCATAAAACAAGGTATTTTACCAGCAGCCAAAATAGTCTCTATAATGGAGGACGACTCTCTCTATATTTTTTCACGCACAGAAAGATAAGACACAAATATTGTAGATCAGCCAAAGATTAAATAAAGTTTTCTCCTGCATGAAATAATCACATAAGTTGCCAGGAACACACAAAACCTAATGGTGATATGTCTATCAAGGTTTAAATACTCAGAGGCAAATAAATAAATAAATAAGTACTCAGAGGCGTCTGATGCAAAGCAATCTGAACAGGATCAGAAACACATTCACACCACACTCCATGGGCAGCAAAGAGTCGTTTTACATGTAATTAGGCAAAGAAAGTCCAGCTGAATGGGTTAAAAATTGCCACTATTTCACAGTAAGTGATTTTCTTAACCCCCAAGGGTTCAAATTACTTTGGCAGGAAAAGCAATTATGCAATTAATAGGGGAAAAATCTCCAGAGCTCTGTAATTTGCAAAGAGGTAAAGGTTCTCTGCCGGCCTGCAGGGGACAGCTGAGCTCTGAAGCTTTTTTCCTTTTCCTTTCTTTCTTCCTTTCTTCTTCTTTTTTTCTTTTTCATTTTGACCACACCTGAAATAAAAACCAAGGATATTTTGAGGAGTAGGAAAGCACAACAGCCCAGATAATGTCCCCGCCAGTATATTCATGACAGGCTCATCAGAGTGGATGCCTGCAATTAAATACCCATTTACCAGCATCAGAGGAGAGTTTGGTTTTATAATGTATTGTCCTCCATTCCCCGGGAGGCTGCTTTGTTTGATAAAATGCTGAGTGTGGTGTAAAAATATCCCTCTCTCTGTAATTTGCACTCCTCTCCATTTAAAGCTATTCTTGCTGCAAACGAGAATTGAAAGCTGCTAAAATTAAGTGGTGTCAGTTCTCAATGACACTTTAATGATAGAGCGCTCAGCAAATGAGATGAGAATGAATTCCAGCATCTCCGCTAAAGATAGTAACTGGCCCCAAACACGGAGATGCTCCAGCTGGGCCGCACTTCACCTGCTTCATTCATATTTAGTAGAATTGAAATAGAGAAATCGTAATTTAAATGGTCATAAAAAGAAAGGTGAAAAAATACCTGATGGCCACTGGTTCAAAGATATTGGAGTTTGGGGTTGTAAGCCTCCGATGCTCTCTCTGACTGAGCCCCATACTTCTCTTACCAAGATGCTCTCACCAATACAGGACACGGTATTTTAAGAGAGTAAATGTCCCATTGACCAAGAAAGGCTTTTCTGATTCTGTGACCGAACGGACAGAGGCTCTGGTTTGTTTTATTGAATAACTAAATACTCATTAAAATCGTGGGTTTGACACTCTTTGCATTGCTGTGTGGTGACAGACTTGAGGGTCTGCATTGTCTGGTATCACCACAGTGTCATTAGGAAAAAGATGACTCTCTTCTCATTGTGGTGGAGAAGATACGTTGTGGGTAAGCAACAACCCTCCCGACATGCCTCGTGCATCAGCCAACATCACCCAGAAGGGATGATGAATAAAACAAGAACCCCAGGGAATCACCCTCCCACCACAAGCTCAAGCTCAGGTGGTCAGAATCCTATTTATTTATTTATTTATTTATTTATTTATTTATTTATTTATTTTTTGAGACGGAGCCTCAAGCTATCCCCCTGGGTAGAGTGCCGTGGCATCACAGCTCATAGTAACCTCCAACTCCTGGCTCAAGCGAGTCTCCTGCCTTCACCTCCCAAGTAGCTGAGACCACAGGCACCCGCCACAACGCCCGGCCATTTTTTGGTTGCAGCCATCATTGTTGTTTGGTGGGCCCGCGCTGGGGATTCGAACCCACCACCTTAGGTGTACGTGGCTGGCGCCTTAGCCGACTGAGCCACAGGCGCCGAGCCCCTATTTATTTTTTGAGACGGAGTCTCACTTTGTCATCCTAGGTACAGTACCATGGCATCATAGCTCACAGCAACCTTAATTCTCTTGCCTCAGCCTCCCAAATAGCTGGGACTACAGGCACCCACCACAACGCCCGGTTATTTTTAGATATAGGGTCTTGTTCTTGCTCAGGCTGCTCTTGAACTCCTAAGTTCCAGAGATTCACCCACCTTGGCCTCCCAGAGTGCTGGAATTATAGGTTTGAGCCATCGTGCTCTGCCCAGAATCATATTTAGAGTCTCAGGAACTCGAAAGTAAATTCACTAAAATTTTCTCTCACAGTCATACAACTTAATCACATGATTAATTTCTTTTTTTTTTTTTTTTTGAGACGGAGCCTCAAGCTATCCCCCTGGGTAGAGTGCCATGGCATCACAGCTCATAGCAACCTCCAACTCCTGGGCTCAAGCGAGTCTCCTGCCTCCGCCTCCCAAGTAGCTGGGACC